>AWOL01S0006168.1:0-20274 GCA_000715115.1 Nicotiana otophora
TTAATTTTATGGGACCATTTATCAGCTCGTATGGTAACAAGTACATATTGGTAGCAGTTAATTATGTCTCCAAATGGGTTGAAGTTGTGGCTCTTCCAACAAATGGTGCCAAAGGAGTGATAGGATTTCTAAGGAAAAATATTTTCACATGGTTTGGCACTCCCAGAGCTATAATCAGTGATGGTGGAAATCATTTCTACAATAGAGCATTCGCAAGGCTGTTAGAAAAGTATGGAGTTCGCCATAAGGTTGCCACACCTTATCACCCGCAAACGAGCGGGCAAGTGAAAGTGTCCAACATGGAAATCAAAAGTGTCCTGACCAAGACAGTGAATGTGACTCGGGCCAATTGGGCAAGGAAGTTGGACGATGTGTTATGGGCTTACCGTACAGCATTTAAAACCCCAATTAGTATGTCTCCATACAAGTTGGTGTTTGGAAAAGTATGCCATCTTCCGGTGGAGCTTGAGCATAAAGCCTTATGGGCACTGCGGCAATTGAATTTGGATATGGAAACCGCGTGCAAAAGTAGAGTTACATGAACTCAAGGAGTTCCGGTTCCAGGCATTCGAGAGTACGAGATTGTAAAAAGAAAGAAAGAAGATGATGCATGATAAGCACATTCGATATAGGGAGCTTCAAACCCAGAGATCTAGTGTTGTTATACAACTCGAGACTGAGATTGTTTTCGGGTAAGCTGAAATCTAGATGGTCGGGGCCATTTAGACTTGTGCAAGTGTTCCCAAGTGGAGACGTAGAAATTGAGTCCAAAGATGGAACGAATAGGTTTAAAGTGAATGGGCAAAGGTTGAAACACTACCTTCGAATGATTGAAGAAAAAGGGGAGAAAGCTGTGATGTACTTGGAAGAGCCCAATATGGGGGCGAAGTGCAATCCTGAAAGCCTGTGTCATGCCGCAACGTTAAATTATGCGCTTTCTGGGAGGAAACTCATGGTCTTGTTGTAAATCGCCGTGTCGTGATGTTAAATTAAACGCTTGTTGGGAGGCAACCCAAAGTTCGTGATTTCTTTCATTTTTTTCTTTGATTTTGATTTTGATCTTTGGGGAGTATGACATGTTTGCGAGTGTTGCAGGTATAAAAAAACGTGCAAGGAAGCATCGCTCAAGAGTAAAAAAAAAAAAACAAAGTGGTTTGCTGAAATCTGTGACTGAGCGTGCTAGGTCCAGCGCATTGCACGAGTGTTGGCACGCTAACAGTGGTACCAATTTCACAAAACAGTGAAGTATAGAGAGTTGCACTTGACCTGGCACGCTCCCAGGTAAGTTACATTAATAAAAATAAAAAAATTAAAAAAGGAAAAAGGGAAATTTTGAAATTAGTAAAACCTAAAGCCCCTCCCCTCTTTCTCACTTAAACCTCACGACCCCTTTCTCCCTCACGCTTGTTTCTCTCTCTCCTGTCTCTCTCTCTCTCACAATCCTCTCCCCACTGCACGCCCCTCTTTCCACCAACAACTATTCCCACCCTTCCTCATCGGCCAGCAGGTATTATGACTACTTCTAAGAAGCCTACCCATAGCCACGGCGCAGGTGGACATGGAAAACCTATTCCAAAAAATCTGCAAAGTGAGGCACGCACGAAAAATGTGCAGGACAGAGTTGTGTCTGCAAGCACGGCAATCTACGCCTCGATAGGCCCCTGTTCAAATTAGGGAAGGCGATTCGCAGTCACAACAGGCTAAGAATCCTAAGAGGACCAAGGTTCAAGGAAAAGGGAAAGCGAAGAAAGTAGCTGACTCCAGCTCTGAGGATGATGATTATGAGGAGGAGAAGGATGAGTTCGAGGACGAGGTCCAACCGCCAGAAGGGGAGGGTGAGCCAAGTGCTCCTGTTGATAAATCTGTTTGGGAGACGGACTTTGTAAGTGAACTTGCATGGCGGAAATGGGGTGAAAATAAGCAGAAGCAGGTAAATCCAAATTTGTTTGAACGCCCGTTGAACTTTGATGCTGCCAGGAGGAGTTGCCCGAATATTATGACTGAGATTGAAAAGAGAGGTTGGAAGTGGTTTGCTCAAGGGCCTAAAAGTGAGGCAAACCTGACACTTGTGCGGGAACTATATGCAAATTGGAATCCGAAGCAAGGTGACGACATGGTTTGGGTCTGTGGCCATATAGTAGATATTTCTGCAGCTGCTATCAATAGATACTACCGCTTTCACCCACAACTTGTGTTCGGGTACTTAAGGAGTGCACAGAAGCCAAACACTGACCACATGCTTGTTATTCTAACTGATAACACATAAAGAGCTAAATTTGATGCCAAAAAATAGGCTGAAAAAGACATACTTCAACACAGAAGCCCGATCATGGTTGAACTGGATCTCCTCGCAGTTGATGTTGGCCACTCACAAGTTAGTTGTGATTTATCCACGAGTATTTCTTGTATATACCTTAATGACAGGGATACCAATCAATATTGGTGCGGTCATGCGAAGTCAAATGCAAAAATACCCGCACTAATATGCAATAGACGCTCTACTTCGCCCACATTTTGACTGCATTATGTGAGAAGTTCAAGTTAGGTAAGGCAACTGATGAGTTGAGCAAGGGCATAGAGGATCAACCCCATGACTACTGCCACGTCCAATACCCGAATGAGAAACAGTTAAAGAAATTGGACCAGGGTGATAGAATACAGACTATGGAGCGTGAGATCCACCAGTTGAGGTTGGATTTAGAAGCACGGGATCGTGCATTGTAGGATGCTCAGGATGTCAGAGATCGATGGATGCAAGAGCAATTTGCCATGCTTCTTGATGCAGTTCGTGGGGTGAGACATACAAGGCATGCTGGAGTCCAGACAGATTTTGACGTGACCTTGATGAGTGCTACCGCGGGCACCCTTACTGATGAGCAGACCGAGGTTCGCGAGGAGGTTATGATAGAGGTTGCCCCGACTAGGGAGGGCGAGCTAATAGCGGTGGTTGACATGTCTGGTGTCGCACTACAGGATCCATCAACATCGAGGACTGAAGCTCACGACCGGTCCTCCCCACCACCAGAGTGATAATGAGGGAGTTTCTGACACCCACTCTACTTTTGATATTGCTTATTTGTATTTTTGTGATATTGTGCAACTGAGGACAGTGCACATTCTTGAATATGAGGTGGGGTGTCAGATTTTGATATTTTTGGCATGTGCTTAATTACTAGTGATACATTTTTAATTGCATGATCACACTTACGGCCATTGTAATTGTATAATTGTAGTAGTTTATTTTAGTGGCTTAATCCCGGATTGTTTTTAAACCACGGTTCTTTTTCGAGGATGCCATTTTCTTGAACCGGGTATTTTTAGGTAGATTTCTCAAACTTTGTAATTAAATTTGTATACTTTTCCCGACGACGGATTTCCTAGACAGTTTTCTTGAGGGACTAAAGTCTAAAGAAAAATACAAAAAGATTTTTTTTTATTTTGTCTTCTTTCTTCTCTCCCCTATTCTTTTCTTGTTGAACTGATAATGGAATGAGAGAGCTTGAGTAATATGTGTTTTTGACATGTTTTATAGCGGGGCTTAGGTCCGGAGCATTTGCATTGAGTACTTTCTTCTTAATTCTTATGACCATATGCCTTGAGAGTATATGTGACCTTTTTTGACACTTGGGCTCGTCTATTGAATCTTGTTGTTAATTCCTAGTGTTTGAATTTTATGATGATTGTGCTAGTGTTTAAACTTGAGAGTCAAGTCTGAACCGTCCTGAGTAAGTCATGTGCATTGTGCGATGTGAGACTTTAGTTGTACTTTATGCCATCCTTGTTAGTCTAGAACTTGCCCTGTGTGTGAGTCGAAGTGAATTGATTAAGTCTTGTGAGTCTAGAAAATGATATAGGCATTTCTTTGATTGACCCTTTAGCCTATATGCCTATCAGTGATAACATTATCTGTAGTCAGTCCTTTTGAGCATGTAGACCTTTTTATTTGGCACCCACATTACGAGCCAACCCCTGTCTTGTTCTAAATCGTATCTTCTTCACCCTTTACCTCCGAAAGGTCTTAAGTCGCTGAAAGAGTAAAGAAAGAGATAGGGTAGCTTTTGAGTGGAATCATAGAAAGGCCAAACAGATGCACTTGTGTTTAAAAGCCTTCCTAGCCAGAAATACCAAATTAAGGAGAGTGTAAAAAAAATAAAAAATGAATGACACCTCCCAGATCTTTATGCGGGCTAGTGAGTATCTATACGTTGATGTGCTTAATGAAGGAGGGGTTAAATGAGTATGATTTAAAGGCAAAACATCGAATTAGCCATGACAAGAAGGTGCTTAAAAGTGAAGTGTGGTGTATTAAAGTGATTAGGAGGGTTAGTCACTATTTTTCTATATATATATATATATCGTACCCGTCCTTTAGCCTGCATTACAACCTATAAAGTCCTACTTGATCCTAGATTTTGCAAGCTTAAATTAGTCGAGTCTTACACTACGGGCAAGCCTATGGTATGAACTTGAGTGGCTTATGAGTTTCATTGTGAGAACGAGTGAATTCTTTCAATATTTGAGTCCTTAGATTACACTTGAATTTATATTTGAGTGTGTGGACTACTTCTCTCTGTGGTTTATTGGTAAGGGCACATGATTTGCGAAGGATTGGTAAAGTCCTTGGTTTTTAAGTTGGCACAAGAAGCAAGTCATAGAATGGATCGTATTAGAGTCAATATTTGAGGCTAGGATGTTAGAAGAGTCACACAAATATTTTAAATAGTCTTGGCATTGATCTAAAAATGAGGAAAGATGTCAATCACTCTTATGTTGGGTTCTAAGCATTGATATAAACCATTTCCATTGCTCTGATGCTTGAGTATGCTTTGGAATTGTGTTACTTGCCGATGTGCTTAATTTTGAGTTGCTCGAGGACGAGCAAGAGTTTAAGTGTGGGGTGGTGATAAATGACTAAAAATGCACATTTTCTAGTATAGTTTCATATCATTTTGTATGTGAGTTGTGGGAAATCACATACTTTTAAACGTGAAATATACTCATTATGTGTTTATCATGTGTAGGAGTGAATTTGGATGGAAGTTGGCAAGAATTAGATGATTTGATACAAAAAGATAGAGATACAAGAGCTGGAAGCGTGCCACAATTGATGTATTGCGTGAAAGTAGGCGCGAAATGGCTTAGTAAATAAACAAAAAAACAGCAAAGTATGGAGGTTGGCACTGGACCTGACACGTGAAAGAACAAAGAAGAAGAAGAAGAAGAAGAAGAAGAAGAAGAAGAAGAAGAAGAAGAAGAAGAAGAAGAAGAAGAAATAACTGGGAGCGTGCTAGAAGTCGCGCGTTGCACCAACTCTGACACGCGACTTAACATGTCCTTTTCGAATTAAGGGAGATCAAGGATGCCCCACATCAGTCCTATTCGGTACAAATACAACTTCAAGCCATTTTTAAAGGGTTACACAATACTTTGGGAGGCAAGAATACTCAAGGAGCAAGACGGAGAATTCTTCTACGAGTTGTTTACATTCTTCTTCTTATTTCCATTGTCGGTTATAACTTTTTATATTGTAATTTTACATAGTATTATGAGTAGCAAAACCCGTCATCTAGGGTTAATGGAACAAATTGTTGGATGAAGTCTTGATTGCGTTTTGATATAATTAATCCGTTTCTACTCTTTACTTGTTCAACTATGTGTTTCTTGTGGTTAATTGAAGGGCCCTTGATTAATGGTGTCTAGTTATCTTGTGTTGCTTGAGAGAGAACACTTGATTAGATTGTTGTTGAACAACACCAGTTTAGATTAAGTTAAGAGATTAATTACTTGAATTTAAAAGCGAGATTAGAGATAACGAAGCTTCTAGTAATATCGGCATGATATTTATGAGATTAAGAGATTAAGTTATATCGGGTAACGAAGCGAGATTAAGTTAAGAGATTACTCATAAATATCGGTGTGATATTTATGAGTTGTACGAATTGTCAGCTAGAGTAATTTGAGAGAATACTTCTAGTAAATTATCGTGATTGATTGAGAGATAATTGCGGTAAATAAGAACTCATCATTTTTAGAGAGTGTTGCGGCGAGATTATAGCTAACATGTCAGGAATTAATCCGACAATTGGGGAAATCGTAAACTCTAGATCCTTTTATCCTTGAATTCAACCTCATTCTTGCTAATTGATAGTTTTTATTGCAATTTTTCCTCAATTAAGTAATTTTGTTAATTCATAAATCAATTCTTGAACTCTAAAAGTTGTCTAAGCTTATCATTAGTGATACTGAAAAGTTGTAGTAAATAGGTGTCACGACCCAAATCCTAACATGTCGTAATGGCACCTATCGATGGTACTAGGCAAGCCTCATTTCCAAATACTCCAAATATT
Source organism: Nicotiana otophora (assembly GCA_000715115.1). Lineage (NCBI taxonomy): Eukaryota > Viridiplantae > Streptophyta > Magnoliopsida > Solanales > Solanaceae > Nicotiana > Nicotiana otophora. The sequence goes on from AWOL01S0006168.1 coordinate 6,348, forward strand.
TAACAGAAAAATAATTCAAGACATTTGAAATAGGCAAAGTTTTCATAAACAAGGGGGTAAAACCCAAAACACAAGTGCAAAAATAGCTCCCAATATCGGGGTGTCACTAAGCCATGAACATCTATACATAATCAGTCTAAAAATGAAACGATTGTAACAGTTTGGATCCAAATACATTGAAAGAAAGGATAAGGAAGGAGAAACAAGGACTGCGAATGCCAGACAGCTACCTCGGTATCCCCAACGGTCAGCTACGCGAAATATCAACACTCTCCGCGTCCCAAAACTCCTGGATCTGCACACGAAGTGCAGGGTGTAGCGTGAGTACACCCAATTCAGTAAGAAAAAATAATAAATAAGGAACTGAAAGATACTAACGAGCAACACAGTTATAATTCATTTTTAGTAGTCTCAACAAGAAAAGTAGACATGCTTTCAAATCCGGCAAATTAAGTCAAATCAGTTTATTCGTGCCAAATTCAAGTAAAAACCAGATAAAAGTATCCTTCAGAAGTTTTCCAAAATCAGCCCAAACAGCAATAATATGATGTATCAACAAGAATAATAGAGACTGAGATATGATATGAGAATAACACTGAGACTGAGTACAAATAGCATTTAGCAGGTAATCCAACATGTAACACGGTCTTTGTGGGTCCCAACAGTACCAACACATAGCCTAATTATGGTCTCTAACATGATTCACAGTCAAATTTCTATAACACATGAAGAGCATATAGTTAACAACAAGTTTATTCAACTTCTCAGTTTCACGGAACGGACCAAGTCATAATTCCCACGGTGCACACCTGCATGCCCATCACCTAGCATGTGCGTCACTTCTAAAACAATCATATAACACCAAAATGCGGGGTTTCATACCCTTAGGACCAGATTTAAAACTGTTATTTACCTTAATCCGAGCAAAACTCTACTCCATTATGACTTGGCCTCGCGAATCAGCCTCCAAACGTCTCGAATCTAGCCACAAGCAGTACAATACAATTATAACGGACTAAAGGAATCAACTCCATAAGAAAAATACGAAATTATAAGCCAAAATCCAAAATTGGTCAAAAGTCGGCCCTGGCCCACGTCTCGAAATCCGACAAAAGTTACAAAACCCGAAATTCCCTTCACTCACGAGTCTAACCATACTAAATTTATCAAAATCTGACATCTAATGTCCATTCAATTCCCCAAAATTAACTCTCCAAATCCCTAGCCTCAAACCCCCAAATTTCACCTCAACACCACACAATCTAAGTGGGAACAACAATGGGGAACAAGATTATTGATCAAAAACGAGTACAAGAAGCTTACCTCAAAACCCCCCTCGAAAATCCTCTCCAAAATCACTCAAGTCCGAGTTCAAAATGTTGAAATGAGACTAAAATCGCGAACCCTTGTGTTTTAAACATTCTGCCCAAGCTTTTCGCATCTGCGGCCACTTATCCGCACCTACGGGACTGCTTCTGCGGTTATTACTCCGCTTCTGCAGAAACACTTAAGTCACTGGGCTCGCACCTGCGCTCCAAGTTTCGCACCTGCGGAGGCATTTCTGCGGCCCTTTGTCCATTTCTGCAGAAACTACTAAACCTTCAAACTTTGCATCTGCGCCCTTCTCGCCGCATCTGCGTCCTCATAGGTGCGGAAGGAACATCGCACCTACGACCACTGCCTTCTCCACCTATCCCGCTTTTGTGTCTCTTTTCCCGCTTCTGCGGGCTCACACCTGCGGTACCTACTCCGCAGGTGCGGTTACACCAGTAGTAGCAAAACTTTAGCTGCTTCACCAACTCGAAACCAAGTCTGTTGACCACCCGAAATCAACCTGAGGCCCTCAGGACCTCAACCAAACATACCAACAAGTCCTAAATCACGATACAAATTTAGCTGAATCCTCAATTCACCTCAAACAACATCAAAAACACGAATTACACTCGGATTTAAGCCTAATGATCTAAAACATTTCCAAATTCTACAAACGACGCTGAAACCTATCAAATCACGTATGATTGACCTCAAAATTTGCACACAAGTCACAAATGACCCTACGAACCTACTGCAACTTCCGAAATTGGAATCCGACACCAATATCAAAAAGTCAACCCCCGGTCAAACTTCCCAAAAATTCGACTTTTTCCATTTCAATCCTAATTCTACTCCCGACCTCCAAATCACAAGCTGGACACGCTCCTAGGTCCAGAATCACCCAACGGAGCTAACGGAACCATTGAAATTTCAATTCGAGGTCGTTTACACATAAGTCGACATCCGATCGACTTTTCGAGCTTAAAATTTCAATTAAGAGACTAAGTATCTCAATTCACTCTGAAATCTTCCCGGCCCGAACCAACCAACCCAATAAGTCATAAAACAACAGTGAAGATCAAAAATGAGCAGAAAAAGGAAACGAGGTTACAACACTCAAAACAACCAGCTGGGTCGTTACATCATCCCCCTCTTAAACAAACGTTCGTCCTCGAATGAGTATAGAGATATACCTGAATTGGTGAAAAGATGAGGATAACTGCTGCGCATATCTTGCTCGGTCACCCAAGTCGCCTCCTCGACCGGCTGACCCCTCCACTGAACCTTCACAGAAGCAATATTCTTCGACCTTAGCTTTCGAACCTGCCTATCCAAGATCGCCACCGGCTTCTCAACATAAGATAAATCCTTGTCCAACTGGACTGAGCTGAAATCCAACACGTTAGACGGATCGTCGTGATACTTCCAGAGCATAGAAACATAGAATACCGGATGAACTCCTGCTAGACCGGGAGGCAAGGAAAGCTCATATGCAACCTCCCCAACACGTCGCAACACCTCAAATGGGCCGATAAACCTCGGGCTCAGCTTGCCCTTCTTTCCGAACCTCATAACACCCTTCACGGGTGTCACCCGGAGCAAGACCCGCTCTCTAATCATAAATGCAACATTGCGAACCTTTCGATCCGCACAACTCTTCTGTCTGGACTGGACTATGCGCAGTCTATCCTCAATCACCTTAACCTTCTCCAGAGCATCCTGAACCAAGTCTGTACCCAATAATCTAACCTCGCCCGGCTCGAACCAACCCACTGGAGACCTACACCGCCTACCATACAGAGCCTTATACGGTGCCATCTCTATGTTTGACTGATAACTGTTGTTGTAAGCAAACTCCGCTAGTGGAAAGAATTGATCCCAAGAACCTCCAAAATCTATCACACACGCAGGGAGCATATCCTCTAATATCTGAATAGTGCGCTCGGACTGTCCGTCCGTCTATGGGTGAAATGTTGTGCTCAGCTCCACTCAAGTACCCAACTCATGTTGTACGGCCCTCCAGAACCATGATGTAAACTGCGTACCCCGATCAGAGATGATAGATACTGGTACGCCATAAAGTATGACAATCTCGCGGATATAAATTCTAGCCAACTGCTCGGAAGAATAGGTAGTCATCACAGGAATGAAATGAGCTGACTTGGTCAGCCTATCCACAATCACCCAAACTGCATCAAACTTCTGTTGAGTCTGTGGAAGCCCAACAACGTAATCCATAGTGATCCGCTCCCATTTTCACTCCGAAATCTCTAACTTCTAAAGCAACCTACATGGCCGCTGATGCTCATACTTCACCTGTTGGCAATCCCCGAGCTACATACTCCACTATGTCCTTCTTCATCCTCCTCCACTAGTAATGTTGCCTCAAGTCTTGATACATCTTCACAACACCCGGATAAATGGAGTACCACGAGCTATTAGCCTTCTAAAGAATCAACTCCCGCAAACCATCTACATTGGTTACACATAACCTGCCATGCATCCTCAATGCACCATCATCCCCAATAGTGACCTCCTTAGCATCACCGTGCTGGACCGTGTCCTTAAGGACAAGCAGATGGGAGTCATCATACTGATGCTCCCTGATACGATCATAAAGAGAAGACCGAGAGACCACACAAGCCAATACTTGACTCGGCTCATAAACATCCAACCTAAAAAACTGGCTGGCTAAGGCCTGAACATCCAATGCTAATGGCCTCTTTGCTGCTGGAAGATATTCTAAGCTCCCCAAACTCTCCGCTCGGCGACTCAAGGCATCGGCCACCATATTAGCCTTTCTGGGATGGTACAAAATGGTGATATCATAGTCCCTAAGAAGCTCCAACCACCTTCGCTGACGCAAGTTAAGATCCTTCTATTTGAACAGATGCTGCAAACTCTGGTGATCAGTGTAAATCTCACAATGGACACCATATAAATAGTGCCGCCAGATCTTCAAGGCATGAACAATAGTTGCTAACTCAATGTCGTGAACATGATAGTTCTTTTCATGGGGCTTCAACTGACGCAAAGCATAAGCAATCACTATGCCCTCCTGCATCAGAACACACCCAATACCAATCCGAGAAGCATCACAATACACTGTGTAAGAACCAGAAGCTGATGGTAGAACTAGAATTGGAGCCGTGGTCAAAGCAGTCTTGAGCTTCTTAAAGCTCTCCTCGCACTCATCCGACCACCTGAAAGGAGAACCCTTTTGGGTCAATTTGGTCAAGGGCGATGCGATAGATGAGAAACCCTCTACAAAACAACGGTAATAACCAGCCAAACCAAGAAAACTCTGAATCTCTGTGGCTGAGGACGGTCTGGGCAAACCTCTATCTTCTTCGGATCTACCTGAATACCCTCACTGGACACCACGTGCCCCAAGAATGCCACTGAACTGAGCCAAAACTCACACTTGGAGAACTTTGCATAAAGCTTCTCCTCCCTCAACCATTGTAACACGATCCGCAAATACTGGACATGCTCTTCCTGGCTACGAGAGTACACCAGGATATCATCAATAAATACAATAACGAACGAGTCAAGATAAGGCTGACACACACTGTTCATCAGATGCATGAACGTTGCTGGGGTGTTGGTCAGCCCAAAAGACATCACAAAGAACTCATAATGACCATAACGGGTCCTGAAAGTTTGTCTTATGAATATCCGAGTGCCGAATCTTCAACTGGTGATATCCTAACCTCAAATCAATCTTGGAGAACACCCTCGCTCACTGAATCTTGATTGTGACTTTGTTCAACTGCCTATAATCAATGCATATCCTCATAGTACCATCGTTCTTTTCACATAGAACTGGTGCACCCCAAGGTGACACGCTAGGCCGAATAATCCCCTTATCAAGGAGTTCCTGAAGATGCTCCTTAAATTCCTTCAACTCCGCCGGTGCCATACGATACGGTGGAATAGAAATGGGCTGAGTGCCCGGCACCAAATAAATACCGAAGTCAATATCCTTGTCAGGCATCATGCCCGGCAGGTCTACAGGAAACACATCCGAAAAGTCTCGCACCATCGGAACAGAATCAATAGCAGGTGTCTATGCACTAACATCCCTCACAAAGGCCAAATAAGATAGACAACCCTTCTCAATCATCCGCTGAGCCTTCAAGTATGAAATCACTCTAGTGGGAATATAGTCTATAGAGCCGCTCCACTCAACCCTCGGCAACACCGGCATCGCCAATATCACGATCTTAGCATGACAATCCAGAATAGTATGACATGGCGACAACCAGTCCATACCCAAGATCACATCGAAATCAACCATACTAAGTAACATGAGGTCAACTCTGGTCTCCAATCCCCCAATAGTCACTACACACGACCGGTATACCCGGTCCACAATAATAGTATCGCCCACCGGCGTAGATACATGAATAGATGAAACTAGAGACTCACGGGGCATATCCAAATAATGAGCAAAATACGATGACATATATAAATAAGTAGAACCAGGGTCAAATAATACAGAGGCATCCCTGTGGAAGACTAAGACAATACATGTGATCACTACATCGAAAGCAATGGCATCTGGTATGGCGGGAAGAGCATAGAATCGGGCCTGACCGCTACCTGATCAGCCTCTCCCTCTTGGGTGACCTTTAGCTGACTGGGCCCCACCCCGAGCTGGTTGAGCGGATGGTGTAGCAACTGATGCAAACGACGCAGCCTGACTCCTCTATTGCGCTGGACCTCCTTAACGATAAGGACAATGCCTTCATACATTCCCAAACTCCTCGCATTCAAAACAACTCCCTGGTGCGGGTGATGGGGACTGAAGGGAGCCCCGAGCACCAGAATGACTGGTAGAAGGACCTGGCATAGACGAGCCCTGACCCGATGGAGCACGGGACGAACTATGAGCTAGCAGGGCACTGAGATATGAGTGACCCTGCTGATAACTGTGTGAACCATGGCCGATGATGCAACACGGTGAATTGGGCGAGCCGTCTGAGCATGCCTGTAAGGACGACCCCTGTCGTGGTAGAACTAACCCCCAGATGGACCACCGCTGAATCCACCATGTCCACGAGGCCTCTTGGCCTCCCTCTCATCCCGCTCCTGGCTGCGAACCATCTCAATCTGACGAGCAATGTCGACAACCTTATCAAAAGTAACACCAGACACTCTCTCTCTAGTCATAAGCAATCGCAGCTGAAAAGTGAGGCCATCTATGAACCTCATAATCCTCTCCCTGTCTGTGGGAACCAACCAGATAGCATGTCGGGCCAGTGCAGAAAATCTCATCTCATACTGTGTCACGGACATATCACCCTGACGAAGCTGCTTGAACTACCTACGCAGCTTCTCTCTGCGGGACTGAGGCATGAACTTCTCCAGGAAAAGAACGGAGAACTGCTACCATGTAAGGGGTGTTGTGCCGACCGGCCTACGCCTCTCATAAGCCTCCCACCAATTGAAGGCAGCCCTAGAGAACTGAAAGCTAGTGAACGAGACCCCACTAGTCTCTAGAATACCAGCCGTATAGAGTATTCTCTGGCACTTATCCAAGAAGCCCTGTGCATCCTCTCCCCTCTGTACCACTGAAAGATGGAGGTTGGAGTCTCCCAAACCTCTCCAATATACGCTGCTCATCATCAGGCATGATAGGAATCACATAATCCTGAACGGCTGCAACAGGCTGGGCTGGTGGTACCCCCGGTGTCTGGAGTCCCTGTACCACCTGCTCTGGTGTGCGGGCGACAGGAGTCTGAGCACCTCCCCCGGCCTGAGAAGTGGCTGCTATGGTCGGAACAGAGACCGCCTGAGCAAGACAAGTGTATGCGGTCAGAATCTGAGCTAAGGCCTCCTGAAGGCCTGGAATCATAATAGGCACGGGTGGTGTCTGAGCTGGTCCCACAGGCTCATCCACAACTGGAGCCTGCTCCTGAACTGGGGTAGCTGGTGTATCTGCAGGTGTTGTCCTAGCTGCTGTGCGAGCTGCACCTCTACCTCTACCGCAGCCCCTACCGCGACTTAAGCCTCTAGTGGCCCCGACTGGTGGTACTGGTGGTTGTCCATCCTGTCCCGTAGTACGTGTCCTCACCATCTGTGAGAGAATAGAACAACAAAAGTTTAATTAGCAGAATCAAAAGATTCGCACGACAAGAATTGAAGAATGTGGAATTTCCTAAGTGTTCGGCAGCCTCTCGAAGATAACTATAGACGTCTCTGTATTGATCCGCAATACTCTACTGAACTTGCTCATAACTCGTGAGACATATGTAACCTAGGCTCTGATACCAACTTGTCACGACCAAAATCCTAAACTATCGTGATGGCACCTATCGATGATACTAGGCAAGTCGTCATTTCCAAATACTCCAAATATTTAACAGAAAAATAATTCAAGACATTTGAAATAGGCAAATTTTTCATAAACAAGGGGGTAAACCCAAAACACAAGTGCGGAAATAGCTCCCAATATCTGGGTGTCACTAAGCCATGAGCATCTATACATAATCAGTCTAATAATGAAATGATGAAACGATTGTAACAGTTTGGATCCAAATACAACGAAAGAAAGGATAAGGAAGGAGAAACAAGGACTGCGAATGCCAGGCAGCTACCTCGGTATCTCCAACGGTCAGCTACGTGAAATATCAACACTCTCCGCGTCCAAAAACTCCTGGATCTGTACAGAAGTGCAGGGTGTAGCGTGAGTATAACCAACTCAGTAAGTAACAATAATAAATAAGGAACTGAAAGATAGTAACAAGCTACACAGTTATAATTCATTTTCAGTAGTCTCGACAAGAAAAGTAGACATGCTTTCAAATCCGGCAAATTAAGTCAAATCAGATTATTCGTGCCAAATTCAAGAAAAAACTAGATAAAAGTATCCTTCAGAAGTTTTCCAAAATCAGTGATATATGGCAACTATGTGCAACAACAATGAAATCATATATAGCCTCTCAGGAGCAACAATCACTCAGTCCTCCCATTTACTCCAACCTCACAATCACTCATTCCTCACAGGCACTCATTCCTCACAGTCACTCAGCACTTGGTACTCGACACTCGGTACTCGCACTGAGTAGGTACCTGCGCTCACTGGGGGTGTGTACAAACTCCGGAGGGGCTCCTTCAGCCCAAGCGCTATATTAAGCCAAATCATGGCATAAATCAATGAAAACATGTTACGACGTGCAGCCCGATCACATAAATATCCTCACAATCTGGCCCTTGGCCTCACTCAGCCAGCAATCTCTCCAGTCTCTCGGGCTATGAAAAATTAGCCCAAACAGCAATAATATAATATATCAACAAGAATAATAGAAACTGAGATATGATATGCGAATAACACTAAGACTGAGTACAAATAGCATTTAGCAGGTAATCCAACATGTAACGCGGCCTTTGTGGGTCCCAACAATACCAACACATAGCCTAATTATGGTCTCTAACATGATCCACGGTCAAATTTCTATAACACATGAAGAGCATATAGTTAACAACAAGTTTATTCAACTTCTCAGTTTCATGGAATGGACCAAGTCACAATTCCCATGGTGCACACCCATACGCCCATCACCTAGCATATGCGTCACCTCCAAAACAATCATATAACACCAAAATTCAGGGTTTCATACCCTCAGGACCAGATTTAAAACTATTATTTACCTTAATCCGAGCAAAACTCTACTCCATTATGCCTTTGCCTCGCGAATTGGCCTCCAAACATCTCGAATCTAGCCACAAGCAGTACAATACAATTATAACGGACTAAAGGAATCAACTCCATAAGAAAAATATGAAATTATAAGCCAAAATCCAAAATTGGTCAAAAGTCGGCCCGGGCCCACGTCTCGAAATCCGACAAAAGTCACAAAACCCGAAATCTCCTTCACTCACGAGTCTAACCATACTAAATTTATCAAAATCCGACATCAAATGGCCATTCAATTCCCCAAAATTAACTCTCCAAATTCCTAGCCTCAAACATCCAAATTTCACCTCAACACCACACAATCTAAGTGGGAACAACAATGGGGAACAAGATTATTGATCCAAAAATCAGTACAAGAAGCTTACCTCAAAAAAACCCTCGAAAATCCTCTCCAAAATTGCTCAAGTCTGAGTTTAAAATGTTGAAATGAGACTAAAATCGCGAAACCTTATTTTTTAAACATTCTGCCTAGGCTTTTCGCACCTGCGGCCACTTATCCGCACTTTCAGGACCGCTTCTGTGGTTATTACTCCGCTTCTACGGAAACCACTTATGTCACTGGGCTCGCACCTGCGGAGGCGCTTTTGCGGCCCTTTGTCTGCTTCTGCGGAAATAGCCAAACCTTCAAACTTCGCACTTGCGCCCTTCTCGCCGCATTTGCGTCCTCGCGTGTGCGGAAGGAACATCGCACCTGCGACTACTGCCTTCTCCACCTAGCCTGCTTATGCGTCTCTCTTCCCGCTTCTGCGGGCTCGCACCTGTGGTGCCCACTCCGCAGGTGCGGTTATACCAGTAGCAGTAATACTTCAGTCGGGACCTCAACCAAACATACCAATAAGTCCTAAATCACGATACAAACTTAATCGAATCCACAATTCACCTCAAACAACATTAAACACACGAATTACACACGGATTTAAGCCTAATGAACTTTGAATTTCCAAATTCTATAAACGATGCTGAAACCTATCAAATCACGTCCTAATGACCTCAAATTTTGCATACAAGTCACAAATGACCCCACAAATCTACTGCAACTTTCGGAATCAGAATCCGACCCCGATATCAAAAAGTCAACCCCCCGGTCAAACTTCCCAAAAATTCGACTTTCGCCATTTCAAGCCTAATTCTACTCTCGACCTCCAAATCACAATCCGGACACGCTCCGGGGTCAAGAATCACCCAACGGAGCTAATGAAACCATCAAAATTCCAATTTGAGGTCGTTTACACATAAGTTGACATCCGGTCGAGTTTTCCAGCTTAAGATTTCAATTAAGGGATTAAGTGTCTCAATTCACTCTGAAATCTCTCCGGCCCGAACGAACCAACCCGATAAGTCAAAAAACAACAGTGAAGCATAAGAATGATCAGAAAAGGGAAACGAGGCTACAACTTTCGAAACGACCGGCCGGGTTGTTACAATAGATTAGTTCCCTGTGGGACCGCTTAGTTCTTTTTATAAGGCATAGTTTGGCGTGATCAGTCATCACTGTATCCTTCTAGTACAGTGAAAAATTCACATACAGAATACTAACTCATAGTATTTCTCAATAACGCATAATATCATCTCAAATGAAATGAAACTTGACTTCTATACAAATGCCTTTTGAAATAGTTTTCAACACATATAAGAATTTTGTTTTCCTTTGGTATACTATAATATCAAAGTAAATTTTGCTAAATATGGAAGTAACTTTAACTTCTACAGGAATATCTCAAATTAGTAGGAAACAAGTCAAAATTCAACGATTTTTTTTTATCCAAATAAAAGACCCGAAACAAAATAATTTTTCTGAGTCAGAAGCACAATACAATATATCTTCCAATATAAATTCTGCTGCGAAAAATCTCAATTTTGTAAGGCTTCAACATTATAATATTAGTAAATAATGTTTCTCACCTTTTCCTTAGGATCAAGCTATATAACTCTGGACACCACGGTTCCCCGTATTTTCAAAAAATTTAGGTTAAGGAGATAACCTTTTCACAAGCTAATAATATAGCTTCACTCCGAAGATTTTTCTTCTTTAGCTACATTATTAGATTCAGAAGAACATGAATGTCTTATCTCATATATTATTTCTGATTACATCACATCATCATAATAACTTTTTTACATTAATATTTTTCATACAAAAGGAATCAAGACCTCATAGCGCGTTAGAGTAGCTAATGTGTCACTTATAAATCATTTTAAATGACTTTATTTAGAGGACCAAATGGATATTCTCATGACTCAAATAAAACTAGTTATGCCATATTTGAATAAATGTAAGGCAAAAATATTAAGATCTCACAAGATTATGAACATCTACCCATACTATATCATCATCAATAAATATTTTAATAAAGTAATATTTTAATTAAAAGATGAGTATGTTCTTAAAGAAGTAGAATATATCGAGTTGATATGACACTTATAAGACAAAAAACAAAAGCAAGGTAGAGGAGTTTTCTTCTTTATATCTGTCTATTATAAGATAACTTAATATCATTTTCACTAGATTAAATTAACATAATTGTTTTCACCATTTTAAAGACTAATGGAAACAAAAGTACAACATGACCTTTTCCATCATTTCAAAAAATAAAATTCACAGAAACTTAAGATAGTTGCTTTCTTCGATTTTATATGTATCAACTGAGCAGATAAAATGCAAACAAACTGCACCATATAGCATACAACTAAGATTCTAGTTAATTTAAAATTATATATAATTTTATATAGGTGAGTGGTAACCAATATAAAACTAAATCTCATATAGTTAAAAGAGAACAAAAAGAATGAATATTATTTTATCAAAAATTATAGATAACTGGGAGAAAACATACCAAGTTATCAACATTGAACATGCCGCTGAGTGGAATTAAAACAATGACTAGAATAGTTTGTACATCCAGCATAGGAGTATCAACGAAAATATTATAATTCTTATTCTCCATAATAACATCATGTAAATATCCTTAAAATTGTTGGAAAAATATTTGATTATGGAGAATATGATTTATCAAACCTTGAGGCGTGTCAAGGACACTGTCCTTAAGGATATGTCGCCCACACGGAAAAGAATAAAATTAGGCGCATCCCCCAGGATTCAACAAGCTCTTCCCGTTATAAACTGGGAACAGAACTAGCAGAAAATTCATGAAAAAAGCCTAGCATATAGGAGGAAGAAGAAGACTCAGAAAGTTGTATTAGAAAGTATGTCTTTAGCTCTCCAAAGATCATGTTTATATAGGTGTTGCTCTAACGGCTAGATAACAATAAGATAATGGCTAGTTTGACTCTATTAAATATAAAATAATTTACTAAATAATAAATAGATGTAAATAATATTTCAAAGAGAAAAAAAATTTCAAACCATGATGGACATAACCTTTTGAGATACCACTAATTTTTCAACATTTCTAGGGCACCCAAGCGTGCCCTAGTGATCAATGAAGTCAAATAAAATTATAAGAGACAAGGATTCAGTTTCCAATAGAGAACAAGATATTAAGTGATTTCTTTTTATTTATCTAAACCTTTGTGACTATAGTTGAATAGGAGTTTTGGAACAACGATAAATTTATTTTCGTGTGATCTATAGGTTAAGGATTTGGACCGGAAGCAATCATTAATGCTTGCAATAAGGTCAGTTGTTTACATCACACCCCTTAGGATACGGCTCTTCCCCGGACTCTCCGTGAATACGGAATGCTTTGTGTACCAGAATGCCTTTTGTGAGTATAGTTATCCGATATCCATGCTGATAAATGGGGTGCAATTCAAAAATAGCCAAATTTACAAGTGGTAATTGAAAAATGTCATAGTTTCATAAGTAATCGAAATTTAGCCACTTTTCATGTAAAGATAAATTTGAACGAAAATATTGTTCAAAATCCGAAAAATATTCCAGCATACTATACTGGAGTTCCAACATAATATACTGGAATTCCAGCATAATATACTAGGCCAGCATAATATGTTGGAAGTTCATACACATGTGCTCCAATCTCCAGTATATTATGTTATAACTTTCCGTGTGCTGGAGTTCCAACATAATATGATGAAAGTTAATACACAGGTACACCAATCTCCAGTATATTATGCTGGAAATTTCCGTGTTGCAGCAAAATAGTGGTTATTTTTCAATGACTTTGCAAATATTAACTATTTTTCAATTAACAGTCCGAAAACTGGCTAGTCCATGCTATTTTCACCATAAAAGGTAGCATGTATTAATAGAATAGTTGTCTTGTGCACAAGGCACTAATATTATTGGAAAAAAAAGAAGGTATACATTTGTTTGCATGACAACTATTATGTTGACCGTCAACATTATACGGAGGTCAATAATTGATACTCCTACGAAAATTAAGAGGTTTATCAACAACCACTCAAATGTAGAGAAACTCTTGGTGACCCCAAAGCATGTTGTCAAAAATAGATGCATTGGGATGTGTTGGCTTCAACAACTCCTTTTTTCCAGAAACCTGGAATCAGATTTAAATCTGTTTGTGTGGTCCTATGGATCCATAAACCTCCTTAACTGCCTTCAACTTTATGATGCTAATGCCAGCTGTGACCTGTCTCAAATTGGATACTGAATCCCACCACATTAAAAAAAACTGAATTATATTCCTAGATCAAGATCTCTCTTTTATAGTACAATTCCAGCTCTGTCATGTCCATCTTCATATACTGGCACAATAATACAAGGAAAATCTTGAAACAAGCACAATTTACTTACTTTTGGGATCAAGTGCATTATCCTCTTCCTACACAGCACACTGGAAAATCATGGGCAACTTGAGGGGGAAAAAAACAGTAAAGCTTTGCAGGAAGACAGATCCATGCCCTGTTACTGCAATTTAAGTTACTGCAGTGGTTGTGGGGTTGATCTAAAGGCTGAATTTATTTATTTTT
>AWOL01S0006169.1:2805-17551 GCA_000715115.1 Nicotiana otophora
GAATAATACGGGACATGCTATGGCTGTAACTACGAGAAGTGGAAAAGGTGGAGATGTAACCACCTAAAATCAAAGAAGGATTGTGGATGATGATGTTGTAGTTCAAGAAGATGAAATTCCAAGCAATGTGGTTCAAGCTAATGATGAAGTGAGAATTGATATTGATGAAAATGTGGAGGAGACGCAAGAAGAGGTGAATCCGTCTAGGGAGCACATGATTGACATACCAGAACCGGTAGTGCCAAAGGCTAAGGCACCAATGCCAAGGCCTCCTCCTCCATACCCTCAAAGGCTTGCAAAGCAAAATAGTGAGAACCAATTCAAAAAGTTTATTGACATGATGAAAAGTTTGTCTATCAATGTACCATTGGTTGAGGCGTTGGAACAAATGCCGGGTTATGCAAAGTTCATGAAGGACTTGATCACCAAGAAGAGGTCGATGAATTGTGAAACTATCAAGATGAAACATCAAGTGATTGCTATTGTGCACTTAATGGCTCCGAGTGCTTTCACAATCCTTTGTACTATTGGGAGTGCTGACTTTTCCAAAGCTTTATATGATTTGGGGGCAAGTATCAACTTGATGCCCTACTCTGTGTTCAAAACTTTGGGAATTGGACAACCAAGGCCCACATCTATGAGGCTGCAAATGGCGGATCAGACTATGAAGAGGCCATTGGGAATTATTAACGATGTGTTAGTCCGAGTTGATAAGTTCATCCTTCCTGCGGACTTTGTGATCCTTGATTGTGAGGTTGACTATGAGGTGCCAATTATCTTGGGTAGACCTTTCCTTGCTACAGGGAAAGCTCTTGTTGATGTGGAAGCCGGTGAGCTCACTTTCCGGGTGGGTGACGAAAAGGTGGTTTTCCATGTGTGCAAATCGATGAGGCAACCAAATAGCAACAAAGTATGTTCGTTCGTGGATTTAGTGATCGAAGTAATTGTTGATGATGCTAGTGATGTGATGAATGTTAAGGACACCTTGGAAGTTGTATTACTCAATCATGATGATGATGAGAAGGAAGGCTTTGTGGAATGCGTCAATGCTTTACAAGGAATGGGGTCATATACTTATGAACCTCAAAAATTGTCCTTAGATCTTGAGAACCGGAAGACTCCTCCAACAAAGCCCTCAATTGAGGAGCCTCCCACTTTGGAGTTAAAGCCTTTGCCTTCATATCTCAAGTATGAGTTTCTTAGCCCTTGTTCCACTTTACATGTTATTCTTTCCTCTTGCTTGACTAACGTGCAGATAGATTCTACTTTGGTGGTGCTTTAAAAGAGGAAGAAAGCTATAGGTAGGACATTGGCGGATATTCGAGGTATAAACCCCACCTTTTGCATGCACAAGATTATTTTGGAGGAGGATGCCAAACCCTCCGTGGATCATCAAAGAAGATGGAATGAAGCAATGAAAGAGGTAGTGAAGAAGGAGATCATAAAGTGGTTGGATGCCGGGGTTGTTTACCCCATTTCCGATAGCACATGGATTTCTCCGGTGCAATGTGTCCCAACGAAAGGGGGCATGACTATGATAACTAATGACAAGAATGAATTGATCCCCTCAAGAACTATCACCGGGTGGAGAGTGTGCATGGACTATAGGAAGCTCAACAAAGTCACTCGGAAAGATCATTTTCCGCTTCCATTTCTTGATCAAATGTTGGATTGGTTGGCCGGACGTGCTTTTTATTTCTTTCTGGATGGATACTCCGGCTACAATCAGATTCTTATTGCTCCTGAGAACCAAGAGAAGACCACTTTCACTTGTCCATATGGTACCTTTGCATTCTCGAGGATGCTATTTGGGTTATGTAATGCACCAACGACTTTTCAACGGTGTATGATGGCTATTTTCACTGATATAGTGGAAGATATTCTTGAGGTCTTCATGGATGATTTCTCCGTCGTTGGGAATTCTTTTGATGATTGCTTGAACAACTTGGACAAGGTATTGGCAAGATGTGAGGAAACTATCTTGGTTTTGAATTGGGAGAAATGTCACTTCATGGTCGAGGAAGGCATTGTCTTCGGTCACAAGATTTAAAAGTATGATATTGAGGTTGATAAGGCCAAAGTTGAAGTGATCTCCAAACTCCCCCTACATTCGTGAAGGGAGTGATGAGCTTTTTGGGTCATGTGGGGTTCTATCGCCGATTCATTAAAGATTTTTCTAAGGTGGTGAACCCTTTGTGTAAACTTTTGGAGAAGGATGCCAAGTTCCATTTCAATGAATATTGCATGAAGGCATTCGAGTTGCTTAAGTTCAAGTTGACTACTACTCCTATTATTACCGCACCGGATTAGATCTTGCCTTTTGAGCTCATGTCTGACGCAAGTGATATGGTGTTTGGAGCGATGTTGGGGCAATGTATCAACAAATTCTTCCATCCGGTCTATTATGCAAGCAAGACCATGAATGATGCCCAAGTCAACTACACAGTGACGAAAAAAGGGCTCCTTGCATTTGTCTTTGCTATAGAGAAGTTCCGCCCGTACTTGATGGGTACAAAGGTGATTGTTCACACCGACCATGCGACACTTCGGTATTTGATGAGCAAGAAGGATTCTAAGGCAATATTGATGTAGTGGGTGCTTCTATTGCAAGAGTTTGATCTAGAGATTCAAGACCGTAAGGGTAGTGAGAATCAAGTGGCGGACCACTTGTCCCGACTGGAGGAGGAGGGGAGGCCACACGATGGCCTTGAGATAAATGATTTATTTCCTGACGAGCAACTCCTAGCCATTTCTATGACCGGGATGCCATGGTTCGCCGACTTTTCCAATCATCTTGTGAGTGGCATTGTACCGAATGAGTTCTCTTCAAACCAAAGGAAGAAGCTCAAACAGGATTGCCTTGACTATTATTGGGATGCGCCGTATCGTTTTCAGATATGTACCAATGGTGTGATCTGACGATGTGTGCCGGAGGAAGAACAAATGGGTATTCTTGAGGCTTTCCACTCTTCACCGTATGGTGGTCACCATGGTGGAGCAAGAACGGCGGAAAAAGTTTTGAGTTGAGGATTCTATTGGCCTACTCTCTACAAGGATGCTAGTGAACTTGTCAAGCGGTGTGATGAATGTCAAAGGGCCGGCGGGATCTCAAAGAAGAATGAAATGCCTCTCACCACCATTTTGGAGATAGATATTTTCGATGTGTAGGGTATTGATTTTATGGGTCCGTTTGTAAGCTCTTGTGGGAACACCTACATTCTAGTTGCGGTGGATTATATATCTAAATAGGTTGAGGCCATTGCTTTGCCCAAAAATGAAGCAAGGAGTGTGGTGGCATTCTTGAAAAAGAACATCTTCACGAGATTTGGTACCCCAAGATCCATTATTAATGACGGGGGTTCTCATTTTTGCAACAAGGCTTTTGATACCTTACTCACAAAGTATGGTGTCACTCACAAAGTATCAACCCTCTACCATCCTCAAGCAAGCGGACAAGTTGAAGTCTCCAACCGGGAGATAAAGAGTATTTTGTCAAAGACAGTCAATGCCAACCGGACGGATTGGTCAAGAAAACTTGATGATGCTCTTTGGGCATATAGAACGGCCTACAAAATACCGATCGAGATGTCTCCATACCGGTTAGTGTTCGGGAAGTCATGCCATCTTCCGGTAGAACTTGAGCATAAGGCCATGTGGGCTTTGAAGAAGTTAAACCTTGAATGGGATATCGCGGCAAATCTAAGGGTGTCACAATTGAATGAGCTTGATTAATTCCGGTATCATTCCTACACAAGCTCGTCTCTTTACAAGGAGAAGATGAAGTACCTCCATGACAAGTACATCCACAACAAGAAATTTAAAGAGGGTGATCTTGTGCTATTGTTCAATTCCCGGTTACGGATGTTTTCGGGAAAGTTGAAGTCAAAATGGAGTGGCCCCTTTGAAGTGGTGAATGTAACCCCCTTTGGTGCTCTAGATTTGAAAAATAAGAATGACGAGGTATTTAGAGTCAATGGGCACCGGGTTAAATATTATCTTGGTAAGGTTGATGATGGCCACGTTGTGGCGGTCCTTCATTTCAAATGATTGGTAATCTGCTTCGTGCCGCGACGTTAAATCAGGTACTTATTGGGAGGCAACCTATGTGTCTTTTTCTTTTTCTCTTTCTCCTTTGTTAGATAGGCTTTGTTTTGTGCTAACTAGTTTTGAAGTATATGCAAGAATGGGTGTGCATTGCAGGGATTAAGAAAGAAAAATTGGCTAAGTGCCACAAAAGTGCGGACCGCACCAAAATTATGCGAACCGCATAATCACTCTGCGGCCGCACAATTCTTTGTGCGGTCGTACAACTGGAAGACCAAAAATGCATGTTCTCTGAAGTTTGGCTTGTCAAAATTCCTTAACAATTTGCGGTCGCACACAAAATTGTGCGGTCCGCACAAATTCTGCGGTTACACTCACTTTTGTGTGGACCGCAGAACTTCTTAAAAGGATCTGGTAAAGAGTACAGACCGCACTCAAAATTGTGCGGCCGCACTCAGGTAAGTTCTGGGCCCGACGGGTCAACCTATAAATAGGGATTTTCAATAATTTTAACACTTAATCTCTGAACTCTCAAGCCCTAAGCAAACACAGTGCATCCCCTACTAGTTATCAAACTTCAAGCATTTCATCTCTGTAGATTATCACCTGCACCCTTCATTACTGGTATGTTCAGTTCATCTTTAGATTTTTCATCTTCTCTTAGTTTTATTCTTTCGTCTAGGGTTACTTTTATGCCTAAAAATGTCAACAATTAGTCATATTTGCTCAAAATCATGTGGGTAGCTTCATAATTGTTAATTGGGGCCTGGGTAAATAGCTAATCATGCTTAATTGTTAGGGCCATGTCTAATTCTTGCAAAACTTGTATGAATCGTAAAGCAGTGTCGTGTTAATCCAAATTGTGCGACCGCACACACTTTAGTGTGGTCCGCTGTCTCTATGTTAGGGCATCAATGTGCTTGAAGTGTGCGGGCTGCACTAAAAAATATGCGGTCTGCAGTGAAATTGTGCGGTCCGCACTGCTAAATGATCATAGACATAATAGTCTAAACCTGGGGCTGTGCGGCCGCACTCAAAATTGTGCGGTCCACACTTTTGATTGTGGGGCCGCACTCACTTTTGTTTGGTCCACACTTGGCAGTCTGAGGCCGCACTCACTTTTGTACGGTCCGCACTGCCTCTCCTGAGACTGTTTATCCACAACTGGCCTACAACTGTCATGCTTGTATTTGAGTCCTATGAACCTGGACTCTAGCTGATTCTTATTGTTATAATTGCAGACAATGGTTAGATCACGTGGTAGAGGAGATTCATCAAAAGGGAGGGAAGAACCCTCCCGAGGCCGAGGACGAAGCAAGAGTAACCTACCACTAGCCACCCAAAGAGTGATAAGCAAGAAGGCTATGGCCAACAGAGTCCCTGAATCATCAGACACCAGTGAGTATCTCCCGTCTAGGGAAGTTTCTGAGGGAAACTCTGACCAAGCCCCACCTAACACCCAATCTCAACAAGTCCCGGGTAGATTCTACTTGGTTGATGAATCATCTTTCGCTGCTAGTTTTTCTAAAGGTTCGGAATAAGGTAGCCATGATTCTGAGCCCTCTTCCTCACATTCCCCGGCTGCACCAATCAATGTTGATGATGATGATGACGTCCCGGATGGCGGTAGAGGGGGAGACACTTAAGTGGGTGGTCTTGAGAGTACAAATAAGAAGGAGATGTGGGAGGATAGATTTGTGAGCTTGAAAGCCTTCAACATGTTTTGGGAATTGATGCCCCAGAGATCGCTCATACTTGAGCGACAATTCTTACTCAAGGATTTGGATATTCATAATCCAAATGTCCTTAGACAGTTCAACGAGCGCAAGGGGTGGAAGCGGTTCACCCAAAGTTTCCTAGATGCAAATGATCACTTGGTCAAAGAATTCTATGCAAACGTGGCTCACATCAAGAAGGGCACCAAGATAACCAAAGTACGGAATTTGAAAATCAAGTTTGATGCATGCTCCTTGAACAAGTATGTGGGGTTTGAAGAAGTGGAAGTTGTTCAGTATCTTGAGAAGCTAGCTATGGGTGATGCAGCTCGCCTGTGGCTGGCTGAGATTTTGGCTGCTAGAGGACTACCACCCACGTGGCTCACAGAAGGGGTTCCCATAGTCCGGGCCACCCTAAAATTTGAAGCTAAAGGGTGGCAGACTTTCGTGTGCAGCCGCATTAACCCGTGATTGAATGAGAACAACCTCCCACTTCCCCGAGCAGTCCTTGTGGCTTTGATTATTGCTGGGTACCCGATCAATGTGGGTGCTATAATGTCAACCAACATCACTTTGGCTGTCCAGAAGGATGAGAGATCCTACCCTTACCCGAACATCCTCACAGAGTACTTCAATGATCAAAAGGTGGAGCCGAGGTAGTATGATACTAAGGTAAAGGCCAAGAAGCCTTTCTCATGGTACCACCTACTGGGTTCTGACAACCCGAAGTTCAAGGGTAAGGCAAGTACTTCCGTTGGCCAGTCTAAGGGGCCAACAGTAGTAGTTACTGATTTAGCTGCTGAGCCATCCACAGATGCTATGCCTTCCACAACAGCCGGACCTTCCACCAGGACAACAGACATGCCACCACCTTCTTATTCCAAACCATCATCTCCATTATCAATTCCAGCTTCATCTACTTATCCACTGACTGCGCTGCGAGTCTCCCAGACATTGGCAAGTCTCAACAACTGGATGCAGGTAGCTACTTCAAAGCTGTCTGACATATCCAGTGCTGTTGCAGCACAGTCTTCTGCCTAGGCTACACCACATGTACCTCCGTCAGTGGAGGAAACATCGAAGAAGATTCTGGACAACCAGAAGACCATTATGGAGACTCTGGTGGCACATGGGGATGTCATCGAGGAGTTGGGCAAGCAGGTAAAGTTGACAACAACAGTTACCAAGCTTGCATCTGCCCGAGATCTACCACTGGATTTACTCATGGAGACAGCATCAGCAGTTCCAACAACATAGGCAGCACCAGCAGTACCCGAGGCACCAGAGGTAGCAGCCGGCCAGTCCGAGGAGCCGGTTGTGACTGCCCACACCGCTGAGGAGATGATACAGATGCTCATCAACCATGTTGTCCCTCAGCCAGGTGATAATGATATACAGCTAGAGGAGACCGAGGGTGCTGAGAATTCCATGCAGACTGAGACCACATAGGGAGTTCTCTTAACTCTCTACCCCTTCTTGTTCTTATTTTTGATAAGCATTGGGGACAATGCTCATTTTTATTCGGGGGGTGGTCTATTTTGATTGATTTGACATTAGCATTTGGTCTTAATGTCACGGTTCTTTCCATAGGTGGATTTTGTGTGAACCGGGTGGCTCTTCCCAACGATAAATGGCGTGATAACCTTCTTAAGGGATTGAGTCCGTTTTCTTTTATGTTTAGGCAAAACATAGTAGTAATGAATAAAAGAGTCTATAACATGCTTCACTTGGTACCAACACATTTACCCACGACCTTATGGTTAAAAACAAGTTGTTGGCAGAAATTAGCTCTAGTTGTGACCTTTTGACTCTTGTGTTGACTTAAGCAGTCATCGAGTGATTTAGTCGAGCCATTTGTGATTCTCAATCTTAACTAGGGCTTTTGTGGGCCCTCGACTCTTTTATATTTATCAATCCAGCAACATGAGAGGTGAGGTATTGAATTTCAAGTCCAAGTACCCGTGCTAATAGTCTAGAACTTGCCCCGAATGTTTTTCTAGGCAAAATTCCAAGTGTAGCTTGGTTTGAGAAATGATTGTAGACTCTCCTTGGTCCAATTTGAAATTTGAAATCTTCATAGACTACCAATGTGATATCCCTTGTTAACCCATTTGAGCCTAAGCCCTTTTTTCTTTTCAATAACCACGTTACAAGCCTTTATCTGTTTGGTAATGACCCTCTCTTGGCACCCGATCTTTTCTTAGCATTCTTGAGAAACAATTGGCAAAAACATAAGTTTTGGGGGAGAGACAAGGCGTTTTAAATTGATATAAAGGTACAAAGAAGAGAAATAAATAAAGAAAAGGGAAGGCAAAGAAAAGAAAGAAAGAGCAAAACAAAATGCCAAAAAGAAAATGAATAAAGTAAAAAGTTGAAGGGATTCAAAGAAAAGCAAGGATGAAAGGCATGGAGTAAATAGAAAAGGAGAAAAATGAATGTCATGATCAAGAAAGAGTGACGTTACGTCTCTCTAGTTCCCTAGAGGAAAAAGAAATTGACTCAAAGAGTCGATAAAGTATGAGCCAGAAAGAGAAAATGGAGTGCTTAAGGAAAGATGAACCTATTCTAGTCCATCAAGTCCTACCTTGATCCAAAAAGCCTTTATTACATCCAGAAAAATCCCTACGTGATTTCAAATTGAGTGAGCTTGCATTAGTGGTAATTTACATGAGGGGAAAGCATATGGTACTTAAAGCCGTACTTGTGACATTCTTTTGAGAGAGATGAGCGAACTTTTCACTATCCTTGAATTGAATGATGCATTATAAAGTGAGATTTGCTAACGGAGAGTAAAGGAGGATGAGTTTGGGATCCACAATTACCTACATGAAAGAGCGAGCTTCCTTGATGAACAAAGTCAACTCTTGATGCTCTAGTGTCACATTAGAACTATGGTACTTAAAAAATCAAATCATTGCATTGTTGATAAATCATTCGTGTTGTGGGTAATTATTGGTCCCAATTGATGTGTGATTGATTCATCTTAGGCCAACTGAAATAGCCCTTTTTCTAGTGGAGGTGATAATTGCCTTAATTGCTTGAGGACAAGCAAAACCTTAAGTTTGGGGGAGTTGATACGTAGTGATTTTGACTGCTTATTTGCACTCTTTTACTTGCGTTTTAGCTCAAAATCGCTTAAAGGTATTCACAAAATCTAACGAAATATGCTTTCTTGCAGAAGTGTTAGAATATGAGCTAAAGAAATGAAAATCAACTCAAGAAGGAGTAATATTCGAGAAGGACAAAAACAAGGTTAAAAGGGCACTGTGCGGACCACACAATATTGAGTGAGGCCGCAGATAATGAAGAACACCTCTGACAAGAAATGATATGCAAAATGCAGACCGTATGCGGCCGCAAAAGACAAAGATCAGAGAGATGGGATTTCAAGTTCAAGAAGAAATGCGGACCACACTATTTTTATGCTGCCCCATAATCAAGAACGCGGCCGCACTCATTTTTATGCGGTCCGCAGAAGTCTCACACAGTGAGAGCCTAAGATCAAGGAGTGCGGACCGCACTATAATTGTGTTGCTGCAGAAGCAAGAGTGATGTCGCACTCACAAATGTGCGGTCCGCAGTAGTTGAAGGAGTGCGACCGCAATCCAGAATTGTGCGGCCACAGAACTGGAACATGTCAAGCCAAGTCTCGTTGTGCGGACCGCACACATAATTATGCGGCCGCACAACCTCCGTAGGGGAATGTTTGTCAGATATTTTCAGCTTAGTATAAATAGAACGTTTTGTCATTTTTAGGGTGTGTTTTGTTTTGGGAGAGCAGCTGAGCCGTTTTTCTTTACTGTTTTGAGTAATATTGTACTAGATTAGCTTCTAAACATTAGATTTTCTTTCCCTAATCAATTATTATGCACTCTATCTTAATAACTTCTTGTATTTCTTTATTTTTCATGAGTAGCTAAATTTCTAGCTAGGGTTGTGGCCCAACCCTAGTGTGGGTACTTAATGAGTGTTTGATTTAGGACTTATTTGTGATTGGATAAGTGATTTTTAGCCCAGTTCTTGCTTGAATTCAAGAATTAATGGTTGCAAACATTGATTCATGCCTAATTGACTTAGTCTCTACTTGAGAAAGAGAGACTAAGTCTAGGAAAACTTGGCTAACAAGAAATTGGGGTGAACTCAAGAAATTGATAGCCCCAATTAAAGAGTTGAATCTAGAGATAGTAAAACCCGACTTGAGCATTTATCACTTGTTTTGTGCAATACCCATTTGGACTTGAGAAAGCCAAATTGGGCAAAACCACTCAAACTACCGAGAGGTATAGAGTGGGTAATTACGTCTGATTGCTATATTACAACCCCGACCAATCAGGCTTGTCCTAGAGTTTTCAACCCATTAGGTAACCACCTAGGTGGAAATCACGACTCTAGATCTTTTAGCATTTGAAAAACAACCAAAACCAAAAATATTGTCTCATAGTGTTATAATTGCAATCAATAGTTTATAGTAGAAGTAGAAAGAACAAACAAGAATGTGGAAGTGTAATCTAAGACATATTGTACAATTGCACTAAATATATACCTAATCCCAATTCTAACTCCCTGAGGACTCGACCCCGACTTGCGTTGGATTTTATTATTGCTTCGACCGCCTCACTACCTATATTTGTGGTGTGAGTTTGGGCGACATCAGCGGGTAACCCTACCCTAGGAGGGTTTTACATACTTTTACACGTATCCCTTTACCTTGGGTGCATTTTCCTTGAGTGGAGAACTTGAGTCCGTTATTGCGGAGTTCCGTCCCCGCTACTAGGTGTGTTTGGCACAAATAAGTCCTTCTGTGTGAAGGAAGATTGCTTTCCTTCAGCATTTGTGCGAAGATACGGGAGATGTGTTATCCTTTGATAATGTAATGAATCTCTATTCCCCCAAGATCTTTCGCGGGGGAATGATAAACTTCAGGAAATATGGCCACCATGCTCTACTATCTATCATGGATAACGGCAACGACCGTGGGTGGATGGAACGGTTTGTTGTTGTTGCCACCAATGATATCATTCCGGCAATGGCTTCATCCTTTCTGGAATCATGGAACCGCACTCGTAAGATCCTTGTTTAATACACCTTTTACTAGAAATTCCTTTATATTTGTACTGATTCTCCACCTTTCGCCTGTTTCACCAACTTGGTGGGTTCCACCTAGGGTTGAAGGCTTGGCCCGGTAGGTCAAACAAATCTTGGACATGACTACGTCTGAGACCCACACATGGAAAGAACTGGCCCTTAAATACGGGTGAAAGGTCAAAGAATATGGTAACTCAAACTCATCTCATTTTTTCTTTTCACGCTAAGAAATTGATTGACTCTTTCTCCCTTTTTCCTGAAATCAGGTCTACCTGCGGGATCGATTGCCATCCCTGAGGAGTACGTTTTGTCTGATTTTGCTGATGCGGCGAGGCTGCTTTAGGAGGCGCTTACTCGAACATGTGTCTCTGGGCCTGCTTCGAGCACAAGAATTTCTTGACAGAGTCCCCATCCGGAGAACAAGCAACCAAAAAGAAGGCGTTCCTCTGTGGTCGGAGGGAAAAATAAGAGGGCAAAGAATGATGCCCCCGAGTTGTCTCCGGAAGTCGTGGTGACGAGCCATCCACCCGAGCCATCCATTGATACCGTGATGATTGATGATGATGAAGAAGCTAGCGAGGAATGAGCTTCTATACATAGAAAACGACGACCTTCCTCAACTCAACAAACCGCTCAATCCGTTGAGTTAGTTATACCAACTGAGGACGATGTCTTGGCGCTCTGGGGGAGTAAGAAATGGTGGAAAATGCCAACTCCCGCTTTCGTGTCCTAGTCGTCGTGCCCGGTATTCTGGGGCTGAGTACTGGGTCTCTTCCATCCTCGGCTGACGAGGAACCAACAA
This sequence comes from Nicotiana otophora, assembly GCA_000715115.1. Lineage (NCBI taxonomy): Eukaryota > Viridiplantae > Streptophyta > Magnoliopsida > Solanales > Solanaceae > Nicotiana > Nicotiana otophora. The sequence goes on from AWOL01S0006169.1 coordinate 14,452, forward strand.
CCAGCACTGCATTTGTTGCAGCTGCTTCTCACTCTTCAACTCTATCAGCTTCATCTCCATCTTCACCAACACCAACAACTGCTACATCATTTCCACCTTCATTAACTCTTCCACCACTAACTACTATATCATCTCCACCGGCTGCATCTGCCCGAGAAGAGGGTGACCTTCTTCCCTAGTTCCCAGTTCATGGGAATTTGGGAAAAACTGTGCTCCCCCCTCAGAAGATTCATAAAGGAGGAGGAACGTTACTCTCTCGGTCTCCACTAGATGTAATTTGCTATCCCGGCCGGTAGAACTCTAACTATCTGAAGACTTTGGCTTGAGAGAAAGATTGGAAAACGATGCATGCTCTGTCGGGAGAGTGCTTGTTGAACAATACCATGCACAATGCCGCGGCGGTACATTCCTTACTTCCTTTGTTATTCCTTTTGCTTTTGTCTGAAAATATCATAAGTTTGCCTTTCTTGCTTTGTAGGCAAACTTTCATGCTTCCTAGGGCCTCCAAAGGTTGATTCGAGAAAATGAAGAACTTACCTTCGCACAGGGTCAACTTTTGGCCGACCAGGAGCAAACTGCCGCTCGCCTCTCAGAATTGGAAGCCAAAGTTGATGCGGCCATTTTATTGGAGGCTCGCTTGCTGCAAAGCGAGCAAGAAATGGTAACCTTTAGCCAAGAGATTGCCCCGCTGAGGGTTAAATTTGACGAAGCCAGGGCCAAATGGACTGGAGTCGATAATGTCATTCTTGCTGCAACCGACCGCGAGGCTGCCTCTGCTGAAAGATTGACCAACTTAAAGGTAGCCTTGAACTCCAAAACTGAAGAGTTTGCTGATGTGGGGGTGAAACATACCCAGTTGGAAGAGAAGTATAGGAAGACTATCGAGCATAATAGGCTTTTTAGTTCAACTGTCTGTGACCTTGATGTTAGCCTTAGATCCGTTAGATCCGCTCGGGAAAAACTTTCTGTCGAGGTAACCCAACTCAAAGAAGAACTTAAGCGCCGAACGGCTTCCCTCGTTGTTGAGAAAACTTAAGTTATGTACATCATGAGGAGAAAAACCTTTGAAGAGGCCAAAGCTAGTATTATTGACTTTGATGTTGAAATTGCTAAGGCAGTGAGTTGGCTGCTAAAAGTGGTCTCCCGGTAGAGCCTGATACTTCCGGTTCCGGTTCTGAAACTTTGGAAACTGAAGAGGAAGCGGAAGGTGAAGATGTTGAAGGCCAAACTGGCGAGGGCCAAAATATTGAGCCATTGGCGGATCTGCCCACTTCCCCTCGGGGCGCGAACACTTCTCTTCCTCCGGGTACTGGAGATGCGGTAGTTTAGCTTTTCTTTTCTTTTTCCAATCTTTTGTATCTGTGCTATTTTGGTATGTTATTGTAAATAAAAATATCTTTTTGCTCAAGTATTGTTTGAGTCTTTCTTTCGTTTGAAAATTTATGCAAGTTTTAATCTTTGAATTCTCTTCTTTTTGCCTAAGAGTTTTGCGCAAGTTTTTGCGTCTTATTATGTGAAGCCTTGGGTGTAGTTTTCCCCGAAAGCATTTTGATTTCGGGCATAAGCTCTACCGAAATCAACACTTTAACATGAGAATTTTCATAAAAGAGGGCCCACTTATGTTTACGGTGCTCTTGAAGAGGTCGTCTCCTGTTCATTACGACTAGTATTTGAAGCACTTGTTTAACTTTCAAATGATAAAATCAATTCATCGACCAGACAAGAAACAAGATAGAAAATAAAAGGACTTTACTTTATTCCTTTCGTTTTCAAAAAGTACATAAGCATTCGTTATGCTAAAGAGAAATTGCCATTTCTTGTGGCTAATTTGTACAACTTATTTCTATGGGGCTGGCCACGCAGTCCCCGATCCCGATGACATAATTATGTTCTCGATTTTCGTGCTCCGGTCGACGTGGCAGTCATTGTTGCTGCATTCTCATAACATCTGTTACAACCCATGTTTTCGTACGTACGAGTACGTCATAAGTCAATTGATGTAAGCTCATAAATGAAATCATATTTGAAAAGTTTACAAAGTAAGTTAATCATGTTACCTCGGAGGTTACAAATATTGAAGATCATGAACATTAAGTACAAAGATGGTTGGAAGGTTCAGAAGCTAAAGGAATTGAAAAACATAATGTTTGTTCGAAAATCGACAAATTGGGAATGTTAGACATGTAATTTTGGAGTGAGACCAGGGTGTTTAACATGATAAGGAGGTTATGTTAGTCGTATGATAGTCGTATGTTACATTTTGAAGTCAAGCGAGTGGTAGAACAAAGGTCGATGAAAGTCATCATAAGTTATACTGAAACTTTGGGTCAAATGTAATTGCCATTTTCTACCAATATACGTAGAGCTATGGGGTGTTCCACCAATTAAATTAAAGATCTATGAGTCTATTTTCCAATTCATTAAACCGTTTGTCAATACGATATTGGAGTAGAGAGATATGGGCGTTTTTACGAGACTGCGCAGATCACCTACGTGCTTAAACGAGAATCTAAAACTGGGCCTGTTCGGGTCATCCAAAAATGGGCCAATTCAGGTCGTTCAAAGAGGTCTTTTTAAAAGCCTATCCCCTTCATATATTAGGCTGATAATAGGGAAAAATGACCAGACTTAATCTCTGCAAAAATCCTCCCAAAAGTTTTTCACAAACCCCAATTGATTTTCTCTCCCTTTCAAGTTCTAATTGGAGGTAAAGCCTAGAGTTTGAAGAACCAAGATAGGAGCCGAGTTATCTAACAAATAAGGTAAGTTTACTGCTCTCTTTCATCCATTGTTTCTGCTGTAGATGCATAGTAAGTCGTTCTATATTTGTAAGAACTCAGGGGACGGTGATCGGAAGCCGTGAGTTCGAGTTATTCACTTGTAGCGGACTATTTTGTGGGCTGTTTTGTGGTGCTATTGGGCTGCATGTTTTACTACTGTTTTGTGGAGTTTTGGAGGAGGAAGGGTGTGGAGAAACACCACATAAATTCAGGATGTTGGGCTGGTCATTCGTCATAATATTTTTGGGTTGTTGACACTACTACGGTGGTCGTTTTGTGTATGAAGAGATTGGGGTGTGTTGGGCTGTTTTGTAGTATTT
>AWOL01S0006169.1:21533-43010 GCA_000715115.1 Nicotiana otophora
AGCTGGATAGACCTTCCCAGTAGACAGAGCCAAATATCATCTTGGTTGGTAAGCTCCACTTCCCCAGAGTTACCAGTTCTAGACCTTGGAGTCCGTTTTATATATACATGTTTGATGGGTAGGTTGAGGCCCTGTCTCGACCATGATACAGTTCAACTATCTCTAGAGGCTTGTAGACAAGTCCTGTATAGTTTGTATATCAGTAGATGTTCATGGAGGCCTCGTCAGCCTGCACATTTATATATAGATATATACATTTAAATATATATGAGTTTTTGGGTATGCTTACCCCTCAGATGAGAGAGACGATATTTTCAGATGATTCAGAATATGGCCTCATCGGCCTAAGTTGAGGGTTACCCCTCTAGAGTTCACAGTTACAGAGTGGTACACTCGGGTCGAGTATGGTACCGGGTTCCATCCACACCCCTTCATGTTTGGGGCGTGACATCATCCCCCCTACTGTTCCAATGCAAAGAATGCGAATTGGGACACTGTGAATCTTGCACCTTTGAGGATCCCACTAATGAATTGCTAGACAATCCTCCACTCGGTAACAAACTTCGATTCCCCTTAGGAATTTATGCTATCGAGCAAAGGACTATCTAACAATCCTCTAATGATTTGCACTTGTGAATGGTCGGGTAACCTTTGCTTTATAGCAAACTTACTTTTGGTGGGACTTTTGCTATAGAGCCAAATATTATCTAACCGCCCCGGAGTGGTTCTTCGCTTATGTGCCTTGATATTAGAGGTCTTATTGCTACCGTTGAAACTTTCTTCGTACTATGCTTTCCATTGCTGCCTTATTAAAAACCTTGCCAAAAAACCCAATTGGGACAAAAATTGGAGGAAGGGAAAAAGAGTGCAGCGCATACTTCCAGTACAAACAATATTTGTCAGCAATAATATCTCTTGAGGTGTACCACATTCCAATTTCTTGGAAACTTTTCTCCATTCTGATTCTCTAACTCATACGAACCTTTCCCGGTGATAGCTGAAACCCGATAGGGGCCTTCCCAGGTTGGGCCTAACTTCCCTGCGTTGAGTTCCCGGGTGTTTTGGGTTACTTTCCTTAAAATCAAATCTCCCACTTTAAAGTGACAAAGGTTGGCTCTTCGATTGTAATATCTTTCCATTCTCTTCTTTTGTGTCGCCATCCTTATATATGCCAAGTTCCTACGCTCATCGAGTAACTCCAAGTTGACCAACATTGCTTCATTGTTCGCTTCTTCGTTTGCATGGAAGTACCTTAAGGTAGGCTCCCCTAATTCCACCAGAATTAAGGCTTCTGCTCCGTACACAAGGGAAAAAGGAGTTTTCCCCGTGCTCGATTTAGCCATCGTTCGGTATGCCCATAAAACCCCAGGTAGTTCCTCAGGCCATTTACCTTTAGCCGCTTCCAACCTTTTCTTGAGGATTTGTATAATCACTTTGTTCGTTGACTCCGCTTGGCTATTTGCGCTCGGATGATAGGGTGAAGACGTGATCCTCTTTATTTTCAAATCTTCAAGGAACTTTGTGATCTTTGCGCCGATAAATTGCGGCCTATTGTCGCACGCTATATCTTTTGGTATTCTGAACCTGCATATTATATTTTCCCACAGGAAATCCACCACTTCGCGTTTGCCGATCTTCTGATAAGGACTTATTTCCACCCACTTAGAAAAATAATCAGTTAAAATACCTTACCGGGAGCCGACGACAACGGTCCGGCGATGTCCATCCCTCACTTTATGAACGGCCACAGAGACAGGACTGAATATAGTGGTTCTCCTGTTGATGTATTAACGGTGCGTAGCGTTGGCACTTAACGCATTTTTTTACGAAAGCTTTGGCGTCTTGTTCTATGCGGGGCTAATAATAGCATCCCCTTACCAGTTTTAACACTAAGGAATATACGCCTGAATGGTTTCCGCATATCCCTTCGTGGACCTCTCGCATAACATAATTTGCTTCGGATGCTCCAAACATCGGGCCAGCGGGCCTTGGATAGATTTTCTGTACAATTGTCCTCCTTTATAGCTATATTGTGCTGCTTTGACACGTAGCACCCGAGACGCCTTGGAATCTTTGAGCAATTTCTCGTGCTCGAGATAATCGATGATCTCATTCCTCTAGTTCCATACCAAATTAGTAATATTTACCTCGTAATAGTTATTTTCATCCAGGACCGAGTGCATCAGCGGTACTACCGTCCCGGACTCTAATCCCTTCATTTCCGTTTACTAGCCGAGGTTATCCAGTGCATCCGCTTCTGTATTTTCTTCCATTGGGATGTGAGTAATCGACCACTCTCGAATACCTGATTTACCACCAGCTATGAGTCGCACTTGATTTCTATGACCTCGAAATCTAGTCTTCGGGCCAGTTCGAGTCCTACATTCAAAGCCTCATACTTTGCTTCATTATTAGTTAAAGGGACCGTTCCGATGGCTTTCCTTAGGGTTTCTCCCGAAGGCGTGGTTAATACTATGCCAAGCCCGGACCCTTTTATGTTGGAGGCTCCGTCCGTGAATAAGGTCCAAACTCCTGATGTTGATTCTAACACCATGACTGCTTCTTTGGTTGCTAGAGGCAGCAATCCCGGACTGAAATTGGCCACAATGTTAGCCAAGACTTGTGACTTAATCGTAGTCCTTGATTTATATTCTATGTCAAATTCACTCATTTCGACGGCCCATTTTAGCCAGCCTACCCAAGAGTTCGAGTTTGTGAAGGATATTTCGCAGGGGAAATGTGGTCACCACAGCTATTGGATGACATTGGAAGTAGGGCCTCAACTTTCAAACGACAACTACAAGAGCTAAGGCCAGCTTCTCCTAGTGTGGGTAGCGAGTTTCTTCTCCCGTTAAAATTTTACTAACGTAATAAATGGGAGATTGCATACCTTCGTCCTCTCGGACAAAAATTGCACTTATCACTACTTCCGAGACTGCAAGGTAGACCAACGGTGTTTCACCTTCCTTTGGTTTCGAAAATAATGGAGGGCTTGACAAGTACCTTTTCAAATCTCTCAAAGCCTCCTGGCATTCTGGGGTCCATTCGAAGTTGTTTTTCTTTTTGAGCAGTGCAAAGAAACAGTGGCATTTCTTTGATGACCAAGAAATGAATCTGCTCAAAGCGGCTAATCTCCCCGTGAGCCTTTGGACTTGTTTCACACTTAACAGCTGATCCGGAATGTCTTCGATGGCCTTGATCTTATCGGGATTTACCTCGATCCCCCTTTATGATACTAGAAATCCTAGGAATTTACAGGAGGTGACCCTGAATGCCCACTTCTCGGGGTTAAGCTTCATGTTATGCTTCCTTAGGATGTCAAAAGTTTCTTGTAAAGGCTTAAGGTGATCACCTGCATTCAAAGACTTAACGAGCATATCGTCTATATAGACTTCCATAGTTTTCCCTATTTATTTTTGAAACATCTTATTTACGAGCTGCTGATAAGTGGCTCTGGTGTTCTTCAACCCGAAGGGCATCGTATTATAGCAATATATGTGCCGAAATTCATTATAAACAAAGTTTTTCCTGATTCTCAAGGTTCATCTTAATTTGGTTGTACCCGGAATAAGCATCGAGGAAGCTCATTAACTCGTGCCTGACCGTAACATCAATCATTTGATCGATGTTTGGCAGTGGGACCGAGTTTTTCATGCACGCCTTATTCAAGTCTTTTTAATCTACATACATGCGAAATTTATTGTTCTTTTTGGGAACTACTACTATATTAGCTAGTCAGTCTGGATACTTTACCTCTCGGATCGAACCGATATCGATTAAGCGAGTTACCTCTTCTTTGACAAATTTGTTCCTGGCCTTCGCAATATGGCGTTTCTTTTGTCTTACCGGAGGAATATTGGGATCCAAACTTAGCTTGTGTCTTGCCACCTCCATTGGGATCTATCATGTCCGCATGCGACCAAGCAAAAAAATCAACATTAAATTTAAGAAATTCAATAAAGCCAGACCAGAGCTAGGGGTGCAATCCTGTCCCCAAGTGGAATTTTCTTTTTAAGAACTCTTCAAACAATGCAACTTGCTCGAGCTCTTCCGCTGTGAATTTTGTTGCATCCGTCTCTTCTGGTGCCTGGAAATACCTTGACACCTGATAAGATTCCGACATCTCTACTCCGGGCTAACTTCATTCGATTCGGAAGCGGGTGCTTGTTCATGTAGTTTCTATGCCACGTGTTCCTTCCCTTTGCTACTGGAGATCGAAATCGCATTCATCTTCCTCGTCGCCGCTTGGTCACCCCTTATCTGTTTAATTCCTTCGGGCATTGGGAATTTCATCAACTGATGATGTGTTGATGGTACAACTACCATCTAGTGCATCCATGGTCTTCCCAGAATAATATTATATCCCATGTCACCATTCACCACTTCAAAAAGAGTAATTTTCATCACCCATTCAGCGTTCGTGGGCAACAAAATCTCTCATCGGGTTGTCACGCTGGCAAGGTAGAATCCAGCGAGGAGTTTTGTGGCCGAATGAAACTTCCGGTGAGTTTAGCTTGCTCCAATACTCTCCATTGTATGATATTGGCCTATCTTCATGGATCCACTAGAACACGTTTGATTTTAAAGTCTAGCATATTTAAAGAAATTACCAATACGTCGTTATGCGGTAGCAACAATCCGTCTGCGTATTTCCTCCGTGAAAATGATGTCATCTTCAGCAACTTCCCGGAATCTCTTGCTATAGGTTATCAATACTTTCGTCTTTTTTCTGCCAAGAAGGTGACCCCGTTGATTTTATTCCCCCCGAAGATCATGTTGATTGTCTAGAGCATATGATCATCTCCTGCTTTCGAGGGTTCCGCGTTATCCCGGTTGCGACCATAGCTGTTCTTGGGCCGGTGACTTAAGAATTCTATGAGGTGCCCATTCTTTAATAGTATCGCCACTTCTTCCCAGAGCTGTCAGCAGTCCCTAGTCCGGTGGGCCATTCTTCCCGTGGTATTCACACCACAAGTTGGGATCCATATGGCTGGGATCGGATCTCATCGGCTTCGGGAACCGTGCTTCTTTGATGTTTCTCATAGCTGACACCAACTATACTACACTGACATTGAAATTATATTCTGACAGCCTAGGGTAGGAAGGATCCCGCGTACCTGACGCTTCTTTGCCCTGCAATGATCTATCATTCCGATCGTGATCAGTTCTTCTGTCGGTGGCCCCTCGAAGACGTCTGTTCGTGTCGAAATCATCTTTTGATTTTTCTCTATTCTTCTCCCGACCTTTTGCCTACGACGGGAAGCCAACCTGATCATCTTTGATCCTTATCTTCGACTCGTACTGGTTGTGGACATCCGCCCACGTCGTTGCTTGAAATTCAAGTAAGCTTTCCTTCAGTTTCCGGGAAGCGTATGAACTTCTTAGATTCAGACCCTTGGTGAATGCTTTAGCCGCCCATTCATCCGGAACAGATGGGAGCAACATTCTCTCTTTTTGGAACCCGGTAACGAACTCTCGTAGCAACTCAGATTCTCCTTGTGTAATTTCGGATATGTCGGCCTTTCAGGCCTGTACCTTTTTGGCCCCGGCGTGAGCCTTAATAAAATAATCCGCGAGCATGTCAAAGAAATCTATGAAATGCTTGGGTAACAGCGAATACCACGTCAAGGCTCCCCTCGTGAGAGTGTCTCCATATTTCTTCAGCCAAACAGATTCAATCTCGTGAGGAGCTAAATCATTCCCCTTCACCGCCGTTGTATAGGTGGTAATATGCTCCTGAAGGTCTGAAGTGACTTCATACTTTGGCACATCAGGCATTTTAAACCGCTTCAGGATTAATTCTGGTGTCGCGCTTGGCTTGTATAGCAGCTGAGTATCCTTCTTTGAGTCCGGACCTTTCAGCACCGGTGGCGCGCCTGGGATTTGGTCAATGCGGGTGTTCACTTCCCTCATAAACCGTAAGAGTTCATTCTTGAAGGGATCACTTTCGTTATTGGGGCCGAATCTGCTCCCCCCAGCCCTATCGGAGCCAACTTCGTCCTTCGGGGTATTGTTGTCGACCCTCTGCGTTGTTCTATTCGCAGGAGCGCCGGGAGAAACCAGACCTCGTCTATTCGCGTTATTTGAAGCCCCCGACAGCGCCCCTTCAACTCCATCATAACCTTGTCTTGCCGCGAGAGGTTGCCTAGATTGATCACTTGTTGTTCTTGTAGGACCCTTACTGCATCAACAACATTCTCCTCTTCAGCCTCATCGGGAGTTGCCTCCTGTCGTGGACCGACGTGGCATCGTTTCACTCATTGTGGGTGTCACTGACTGAATCCTCGAGATGAGGCTGGTCTCCCTGAACCTCAAGATTGTGTGTGTTGTTAACACCATTATCTGTCATTTCTTATGATTTTTTGCTAAGATAAATAACCAAAACACGTTAGTAAAAAAGTCAAGGATCAACTTAACTACACGGCTGTCTAGGCCCTACAGTGGGTGCCAAATTATTTATCCGTAAAATGGTATAGTTGAATTTATACGTGGTTTCTAGACAAGTAAATTAATTTGATCCTGAAATAAAGAAATAATTAAAGAAATGCACAATACTTAGTCTTGAAATAAAAATAAAATCACGAAAAACCATGATTCGGGAGTAGAGCTTTCGGGCACATCAGTGATGAAACCAAGGAACAAGAAAGTAAAATTGTATGAATCTTTTTATTGATTATAGCGTAAGTTTGCCAGGAAAATCGTGTCCTTTACAATGATAACAAAGCTCACTATTTATAGCTGCACCTAGGGAACAATGTCCTAGGATCATGTCCTTCTTTAATGTCAATTATGAGGGCCATTGAAGAAGGTGTAACTGTGAGCATAAATTCTCTGTAACGGGCAACGCACTAAATGTTGTGGATTATTCTCCATTAAATGCTACCGGACGGAGGGTATTTATTGTATCTTTATGAGCGTTATTCTTTCTATTGGCAGACGGGACAATTACCTTTGGTTTTAGCTATCCCCGTCTTAAGTTGCACGTGTCACTCTTTTGGATGGCCACGAAGTATACCACATTTTACCTTATACAAAGTAAATAAAAAAAATATAACTCCACCGTGCACAAAAGTTTAATCTCACCAAAGGTTGAACCTGAACTAAGGTTGGCATGTGGGTCGGGCCCGGTCCTAAGTGAGCTTCGTGGGCCGGTCCTAAATGGGCCCGGTCCCAACTTAAACATGCATAAGTGGGCCCTGGCTTCGCAGGCTTTTTTTTGGAACCGGCCCGGCACCGGACCTATGAACTAATGGTCCCGGGCTAAGTGGGCCCAACATATACTTTCTATTGTTTTAAAACTTTCATAGAAGTTAGAGAAAGAAAAACGGTAATAAAAATATCTAAGGCAATTCCTTGTAAATTATATTATAGAATTGTGACTTAAATTTTTTAATTCAAATTTAAAGACAAAAATATTGTAAAGAGATATTCAAAGCAATGCGTTATAATTTTATTATAGCATTAAAAAAATATGACAATATCTTTCTTGGTCTTCCTCCCCCCTATGGAATGAGCACAACAAGGTGCTAACACCACCATTGAGAAGAAAAAGAAACTAATTAAGATCTGCCAAAATGCAAGTTACATATTAATTTTTGTTCATAGAAGTTACATGGTATCTCTTACAAATTTCATAAATCCTTCAAGGTCCGGAGGAATTTTCGTTGGTGGTGGCGGAAAGAAGCTTGGTCATCACCGCTTCTGGGTGAAGCAACATCCTCCGCAAGTTCAGCTAACATTTCTTCGTAAGCTTCGTTTACCTCTGGTTGTGATTCAGCAAGTCCAAAATTTCTTCTTTCCGAACGGATCCAATTTCTGAAAAGTGCTGATTTTTTCAAACTCTCCCTTATAGACGTTCTATAATCACCGAGTTAAAGTCTTGCTTGACCGTTTAGGCCCGCTAGGATCGTTTGGGCCCATTTGGGGACCTTTTAAGCCCGTTTGGGACCGTTTAGGCCCATTAGGACCGTTTGGGACCGTTTAGGCCCGCTAGGAACGGTCCCGGTCCCAAACAGTCCGCTCTCACGGGCCTCAAGCTAAGGACCGGCCCACTTGCCAGGCCCACCTCCCCCGGTTCCGGTCTTAAATGGTTCAGTCCGTTTAGGCTCACTATCCATATGAATCGCGGTCCTAAATCGGTCCCGATCCTGATCCGGCCCACTTGACAGCCTTAACCTTAACAAAGAACATTTTAAAAAAGATGTCCCCTCGACCCCAAAAAGAAATGAAAGAAAAGAGAGTAGCACTTGATACTTTTTTATTTGGGAAAAATATAGCTTTTGATGGAAACATGTTAGCAGAGAATTCATAAATAAACAAAATCAAGGTGTGAATCAAAAATAATGATAAGGCGCATATTGGGACACACCAAAGCGTGCAAATAAATGCAAGTCAGTAGTGGTAATCACTTTATATCACCGAAAGCAGAGTCGCTATGCAATGTGTGTTGCGTAGCCTGTAGGGTCTGCGGGTGGATCTGTTTCAATTTATGTAAATTTAATTAAAATAGTGTATAAAGATAAATTATTTTTAAATAAAGAAAGTCAATTTTTTTGAAAGGTTTATATAAATTGAAACGAGTAAGTATTACTTTTGTCCAGACCGGAGGATTTGTATTAAAGGGTCACTATTTTGGAATCTATTCCATTGATTCAATTAAGTAAAATTGTTTAAACTTTAAATTTTAAATTCATCTTTCGGACAACTGTTGTGTGCGCGTAGCCCATTACAAACAACAAAACTTTAGTACACAATGATCCTCATTATTCAAGACTTTATGATTCTTGAGGTGATCAATCCAAGCCATGCATTATCGTACTATCTGAAAAATGGACAGATAGGATTGGGACGCTTTCGTTAGTCGGCGAATCCCCCATTTTCCTCTCTAGATCTAATTAAAAGACCTTACTATTGTATTTTCTCCTTTTCAATTGGAGGGACTAAAGTAATGCAAAAGGGTGTATAGCTGTCATTATTATTTATTTAAATAAAACATGAATTATAATTGCGTGAAATAATGTATCTTACTATCAACTTTGGAAAGAATGTTGGGTAAGTTTAAAGAAAACTATTTTGTGACTTAAATCCTCCTAAACAATGTTCCAATTTTCCAATATCAGTTTTCACAAAACATTTATAAACCCTATGGATACATCCAATTTAGTACAAGACGATCGAGGTGGTTTTTATCAATGGGTTCATTTGATTCAGAACCACAAAGGCAACATCAAGAATTGATTGCAATAATTGCCTTGCTCTTTACGGAGAAAAAAAATAAAAAATAATATGTCTAAATATGTTTTTTTTTTTAAAGTGTTGATTATAAAATAGAGGAATTGGGGCCGCAAATGCACACTCTCATTGCAACAAAAGAATAATGATCACTGGTATGCCATGCCATAACTAATTATAACATGAATGCAAGCAAAGTACTAAATCATACACCTCGATGATTCTCTATAATGAATTTCTGTTTATAGGCTTTGAAAATTTTCATTCCCTGTTGAAACTAATTAACATTTTTCCCTTTGTAAAGACCTGAACTCACTTCTGTATATTTTTACCATACAACATAATCTTAACCCAAAAATAAAATCACTCTATTTTTCCAATTTATAAGACATTCTTTACATTTTGGGGTGCTCCAAAATGTTTGACCTCTAGTTTAGTAGAACTTTCACAAATTCATTAAACAATTGACACTCTAAATTTGGTGTAATGTTTATTCTCTGTTCAGCCATAACTATATTATTATCTTTCGTTATCACTAATAAATTATATATGTCAAATTAACATCTTAAATTTTGTGTATAATCAAACATCATCACATAAAATAAAACAGATATAACGACAATAATAAAAAGAAGCGATATTAATATAACTAGTCAATGCAGTGCCAATTTGATAAATCCTTTGCTGCTACTCCTACAATTCAAGCATGCTACGAAATTTAACTTTGAGACTTAGAATTCATAGGATTCACACTTATTCACATTATTATCTTTACTTGAGGATGGCAGTCTATTTTCTTCCCTGATGGATATTCGCGTCTCATTGATTATGTGATAAAGTACTACTTTCACCATTTTTTGAGTTTTCACAACCCCCCTCCCCCCCCCCCCCCCCCATATTTACTTGTATTAAAGTTCGAGTAAATTCGAATTTGTGCCACCCATATTAGGACTCGACTAAATTATTCGTCGAGAAGTTCCACGTTGGGGGTAAAATGCTCCCTAACAAATGTGATTCCATACCCAAGGGCTCGAATTCGAGAATTCTGATTAAAAATAAAGGAGTACTTACTTCTCCACCACAACCTGGTTGGTTACCTTCACCCTTACTAAGTAATCCCATGCCGTTAGGTGTGGCTTACCTTTCAACATATATATCACATATGAACAGTTTAAGCAGCTACGAGAAAAAAGTTTTTGGATACTGAACAAGACCTGCTCACGCGTGTTGCTCTATGTTGACTTAATTCAGTGGCTTGGTAATTTTGTGGGAGACCATAATTATGGGAATCATAGCAGAGGAGTCAATTAAAGAACATGCACTAGTACTAGTGTTGTACTTTCTTACAAAACTATTTCCTGAATATTCTAAGTTTTTTCTAATGCTTACTCTATAAATTGAGCAAGGACTAAGCTTTATTCATCTCATCCAATTTTCTCTTCTTCCTCCAATTTTCTCTTCTTCTCTATTCAAGCAAAGCAACAAAAATGAAGACAGCATCAAAACTTGCAGTTTTCACAGTTCTAGTACTGCTTCTTGCTGAAGCACACATCTCTGTAGCTGTAACATGCAGTGCAATTCAGCTAAGCCCTTGCCTTGGCGCGATCACATCGAACTCACCACCGTCTGGACTCTGCTGCAGCAAGATCAGAGAACAAAAGCCTTGCCTCTGCCAATATCTAAAGAATCCAAATTTAAGGAACTATGTCAACTCCCCTGGTGCCAAAAAAGTCGCTGGCACTTGTGGTGTTCCATATCCCAAATGTTAATGCAACATTTTCTACATCTGAAGGACTATCAGTCTATCCATATCCTGCTTCTTGCTATGTGTTTTATGGGTTGGGAGTGAAAACTTAGATGTTAGATGTCTCATGAGAGTTACTGTGTGTGCTATGATCTTCACTCTTTGTTTAGTTTTGTGTCTTTGCTTGCTTTATTTACGCACCCTTGAATGAAAAGAGATGAACCCATGGTACTTTAATATCAATGCTATTAATATGTACAAGTTCTGTCATAAGATTTCCCAAGACAATATGTGGTATTTCTCTATGTCTATCCATGTCTTCTTGGCCTTTGATTTACTTGGACTAAATGATAAAAAATTTATTGTTTGAGTTAATTTGCAAGTTCCCAACTCGGGTGAGATCCAGTTCTTCGTACCGATGTGCTTGTAAACTCTGTAACAGCCACCATTTCTTTCTTATTCAAGAACGAGAACTTCCCAAAAATAGGACATGAATAAATAAGAGAGATAATAAGACTATAAGAGGACTTTCGGAGAAAGACAAGCACGAGAAAACTCAAAAGAGGGAATGTAAGTGGAAAAAGAAAACAAATAAGTGGACTCAAAATACTTCAGGGAAAAGTAATCGCCTTTGTAATTGAATACAAAATAAGTCAACCAAAGTGGAGTTTTTGTTAAATCCACAGTGGGGAACAATACTAAAATTTGTTGCTGGGACCTAAAATTAAACTCAAAATGGACCATGTTACCTTATCATCATTCTAGATGAAATTACAGCTCCATATCAAACCTAATTGTTGGAGGATTAGCAAGCTCAGTTTCCAATTTCTTTTTTCTGTCTTCCTTTTCCCTGCTATGTGCACTAAGTTGTATTAGCAGTAGCTAGCCATGATATTTTTCTCATAGAACAACATGTATGCTTGTGCAGCAAATCTGTGTAGGTGGATAGTGAACAAGTACTAATCTAATACAGATATCACAATTTCAATTGAATTCTTTATTCAGAAAATGAAGCTGCATGATGTGATACCTCAAATTCTAATTCTTCATACTGTTCTCTAAATTTAATCAGTACTGGAACAACTTCGGAGGCTCCAAAATTGGGAGGCTCCAGAGTTTCATATAATCAATTTACTTACAAAAAGAATCTAAGCTTCTTAGATATGAAGGAGGTCGGAAATTTGGTTCCAGCCAGCGAACCACGGCCTCCTATCCGATGGAAGGACAAAATTAAGCTCAAACATCTCTCTTGACATGTTCCCTCCTTCACAGAATCCTACGAGCTTTGCCACTATCTCGGCGCTCTCATGTACATGCTTTGCATCATGCGGATTTGTCCAAAGCTTGTTAATAAATTGCATTCTCCTTTGTTTTCCCTCCAAAGGAACTTCCCATTTTATGTACAGATAATCTCTTTCTTCAGCTGTCAGACGGGTTGTCAATCTCTTGGCAAGAAATTCCCTTTCCCTCTTCAAAGCTCTAATGCTGTTATCCCATTGGTAAGTGTGATATTGTCAGAATTTGAGCATGACCCGGGCTTGCACTAATAAAGACTCTATGCACACATAAATAGAACATGAGGAAAGAGAGGAAAAGAAAAATACCTTGATGACAAAGAGACTGTTGGCTCATTTCCAACACGAGCCGGGGTTGCATTTCCAAGCTCAGCCAGGTGCTGTTGTAACCATGTCAAGCGCCTGAGTTCAACTTCCAGATATATTTCATCAGCAGGGTCTCCCTTAAATAACAGATAGAACTGTGACCTATGAATAATGGAAACGTAGCAAACATCCCATAAGTCAATAATTTGCTGCCTCTGTTCCTTAAATGTGATTTGCCATGAAACTGGGGACTCTTCGGGGATCTGATGAATGTTTTCATCATCCTCTAAATTGTATCCAGCCAATTCATTTGCTTCCAGCTCAAGCACCTACAGGCACAAACAAGTAATAAAGTAAAAATCAAGAAGTTGCGGCAAAGGGATAAACTATATGCCTGAAATTTTGAACAACTTCAATTAGTGCACCAGAAACAAAGAGAATTCAAGCTTTACCTGGCATACGAGGAGCTGCTTTTGGTATTGAAGCTTGGCCACCCGTTCTTTAAGTTCTGTCACATATGATCTTATGTTTCTGACGTTCTCTTCTGCTGCCTCTTGAAACATCTTCTGCATTTTTCTCATGTTCACAGAACTGGAACGGCGATATGGAGTGCCTTCCTTTGATGAAACATCTCCTCCATCACTTTTTGTAGGAGTCTCATCCGGTTGAATTTCACAGAACAAATCATCCGAATCTGGAGCTCTATTTTCAACCTCACAATCCAGTACTTGTCGTGGGGTTGATAGAGGAGAACAAGGAGATTTCAAGAAATTTTGCCTGTTGATACTGTTGCTCGAGGTCAATGGAAGCAGCTTCTTCTTTTTTGATGGATGCTTTGCCTTTTGTGTGGTGTCATTGTTTGACTGTTCATTATTGCTTGGAAGAGACATAACCAGTTTGTCTAGTGATTTCTGAACATTTTCTAGCTGTTCTTCAAGATCAGCAATTGTGCTTCCTTGTGAGTGAAGTCTGGCTATCTCTTCCTTCAGGTTGGCACTGACACTCTTATTGACAGCAACAACACTTCCAACTTCAACTTCTTTGGGAAGTGGCCGTATAGAACGCATTTCTCTGATCTCTGCTTGCAGCTTAGCAATAGTTTCTGCAGCATCTTGGTTACCTAGCCTATGACATGCAACTTCCTTTTGCAGTACTTCCAATGCTCGATTTGCTTCATCTCCAAGCTGCTCCTGGAGATGTTCGAGTTTTCGAATTTCATGCATGAGTGTAAAAGGGGCAGCTAAAGACTGCCTCATTGACTGCCTTCCCATTGTGTTTCTTGTTCTTTCACTACGGACAGGTGCTTTTTCTTCAAAGTTTGGAGATAATGTGCCAGAGAATGAGAGACATTTCTTCACAACCGGACTAACAGATTCAGATGGCTTCGGTCCCTGCTTCAGGGATTCAATGTTAGCATACAGAGACCTTTACTTCACTCTGAGTTGCAAGACAAGATGACTTAGATACAAACCTGTTCTTCCTGAAGCTTTCTGCGTAACTCATCAACTTGTGACTGTGCCAGATCCCTTTGACGCTTCAGCTCCTCGATTTCCATTTCCATCTAAAAAGGCCAGTCAATTAGTCAAATAAATATTACTAACACTTAAATGTCATACTCTTAAAAGAAATTCATCGTTAATGAACCTGTTGAATTTTCCAATCTTTCTCATTAGCCGGGTCTGGGGTGCGCAGCTCTGCTTCCAACCTGGCTACTTCCTTCTGCAGATGCTTGACAAGCTGTTTGTCGGATACAACCTGATAGGAAAGACAGAAGTTCAATATTAGTGTTAAAACTTAAAAAAGATAAAATGAGGTACAGCTCATAAAAGACGTATATTCGTAATAAGGTAATAAGGCTAGTTACTAGAAGTACCATGTTCACTTGGGCATTATTCGTGACTTCCTTTGCTCGGGTGGCAAAGTAGAGAGTATTGCGAGATTGTTCGACGTGACTAGATGCAGGGCTGAGAGTGCATATTATCGCAGTACGGGCGTTCCCACCAAGTGAATGTTGCAATATTCTTGTCAGCTTTGAGTCTCGGTAGGGTATATGACCACTTCTTTTGCCCACACTACATATAGGAGAAAACAATAGAAATGAACCAATCTATGGAGAATTTCAACGTAATGACAGAATAAAGAGATAAGTTATCAACTGCAGCAAGCTGCTATAGACAGGCATGCCCTCAACGCAAAGAATGAGTTTAACTTTTAGCAAAGAACTAAAGTAGCAAAAACATATTTGCCCATGCTTTATACACTGTACAGCGAACGGGGATGATGAGATAACTTCAATAAAGAACTAAAGCACAATATTATCCATGCTGTTTTCCATCAGTCAAGCTGTCATACAAGTGGTTACAGACCTGAGCTTTCTAATTACGGTTGTGAGAGTCATCAAACTAAGATTGATATGGCAGCCTTCCCTAAGCCTGGCACCATCTGCATTTGTCTGTGAGGCTCTTTCACTCCCAGCCAAATCTACGAAGTTCTGCAGCACAGAAATATTAATGATTAAGGTAATGAGTCTATCGCTCACAAGTGTCCTCTAAAACAATCAAGACGGAGGTTCATTTACCAAGCTTGCTACATAAGACCTCACGCAATCAGAACTTTCACGAAGAGTGCTTTCTATTGTCTACATTGTGATAAAAAGTAGCAATAGTCAGTTTCAAAAAAATTGTTGCTAAGGGCATTTCAATAGGGGAACACAAGAATTTCGGACTCAATTGAGGACTGACCAGTCTTATTATCTGGTGAGATCGTGAGCTTGTATCATTTAAGGCAGTTTCTCCTACTTGCCTCTGAGCTGCAGATTTAAGAATGTTGGTACATTTTGAAGAAGGCTGCGCCGGGAACAACTAATTGCATAAATAAAGCAATTTCACTTTGAAAGAATCAAATTCTTACCCTCACAGATACTAATTAAATGTCTCAGGTGTTGGTCATTGCTTGCTGTTTCTTCCACCAATTTCTCAACGACAGTTCCTTTCTGCAAATCAAAAGGATAACATGTAAGATTGATACAGAGAGTGAAGGCTATAAAATTTGAAGGTCCGTTAATTTTAGCTTAAGCATACCTCCGGATCATCAAGAAGCTTGAGACTGCGACCAGATTCAGAATTCAATAGGTCCCTGACATTTTCATTGTAGATCTCCAGTCCAGATATTCTTATTCTAAACTCCCTTTCTGGGGTCTATGACAACAATGTCAAATAACAAAAAAAGAAAAAACGAATCAGAACCAGTTCCAAGGATAATTGCACTTCCAAAGATTTTTTGTTTTATTTCAAGTTAAACAAACTACGTAGTATAAAGATGTAGAATTTATAGAAAATACAAGGATGAAACAGGAACTACTTAGTATCACTTACACTCATTATATGTGCATATATGTCGTTTACAGCTTTCTCCGTAATTCCCCTCATTGTGTAAGTCTTCCCACTGCTGGTTTGTCCATACGCAAATATAGTTGCTGAAATGCAAAAAATCCACGATCAAAATGTTTCCTAAAAGCTGGACTTATTTATATAAAACCTCTTTATGAGTACGAGCAAGAGACTTGCCATTTATTCCCATCAAAGAGGATAAAGCCACATTTTTTACTCCTTCCTCATACACTGCTTCAGTTATACTATCTGGACCGAAGACTTTATCTGAGATTTTAAAAAAGGTATATTCTCAATCAGATTTTATAGAGTTTAAATTAAGATAACACAACAATGACAAGAACAATAAAGGCAATAAATGTGCCATTCAATTACCAAATGTGAATGATGAAGCAGGTTGAGCAGCACGTTCCTGGGGCACTGGTCTATAAATAATTGTGTGATCATCGATGCATTCCCATGCAGCATGATCTTTAGCTGAAAGCTCCCTTTTGTTCAGAGGCCTTAACCGTACTGTCACAACGATTTTCTCCTCTCTAGCTCGATGTCCACTAGGCGTGGTTGCTGGGGTCCTCTCCATCTTTGAAGCTGGAGTACCAGGGGTTCTAACAGTCATCTTGACTAGATGTAGACCAGTAATTCCCCAAAATAAGTTCCAGCTGAAAAATGCAAAAGCCTCTTGAAAGGAGACTGAGATGGTTGAGTTCTTAGATGTCTTGATGATCTTATTGTAAAAAGAAAACCAATTTAACCATTGACACAACGCTAGAATTTTTAAATATCCCTAAACACGGCGGATTTAAGCCCAGTGTGGAATAACCACAACGTCCTGTTACTCCTTTGTGGTAGTGGGTGAAAACTTGGTTAATTATGGTTCAAATGAAGGCAGTGAGTGCGGAAACACCCCTAAACAAAACTCTACATTCGTCCCCTGCCAACTACTCCTACAGAACTAAACCAAATTTTAAAATTGTTTCTGTTTTATGAGGAATAAACACCCACACACACCCACACACACACAAAAAAAAGATGGTACCTAACTTCATTAGTGTACAGGAAGAATAGTAAAAAATATTTGTTAAATACAACGGCAAAAAAAACCAAAAAAGATAAAAATAAGAAATCCAGGGTCGTTTACTTAGATCTCGGATTATTTTCCTATTCTCCACTTCAACTTCCGATTAAAAATTAGGCTTTCCTAATTTGACAAAATAATTTGAATATCCACAAATTCCACCAAATTCAAGTAACATGAGCAGTAAGCATTACTAGAAAACAGATCGCTTAAATGAATAATCTCAATTACTACTTTTACTACTATATAAAAATCGCCAGGTTGACACAAACTGAAGAATATTGAGCGGAAAAAGGAAAGAGAATTTAACAATATGAAGTAGAATTTGCTTCTTTTCACCTGAAATTGAAAAAGGAAACAACACAGAGAATGCATCTTAGATTTACCTGAAAGGAACAGAAGACGATTGATTTGCGCCTGAGATCTGAGAAGACAAAATCTGATAGAGAGAAAACAAAGGATATCGAAATGGAAAGAGTACGAGTTATAAGGCGACTGTAAATTGGGCTTTTGAATTTCAAGTCTCCAACGGCTAGTTCATTCTCTCGTGGGTCCTATGGTTGATTTTCTCGTGTTTAAATGGGTTTTTCCTTTTTTGTTTCGTCAATATATCGCCGATCTAGCGGTGCAGCGCTCAAGGTTTAACGGTTTTGTGATTTTGTCATTTGTAAATTAATTTCGTTTCGACAAAAGAGACCAACTGATGGATGCTATTTGCTTCAATGCCCCTGAATTTTAGGGGGCTCTTATGTTCGACTCACCTTTTCCTCAAATTTACCCAAAAAACGGATAGAGTTGAATCTGTACGTAGTTCTAAAAATATATGGTATAAATTAATACAAATCGTAAAATAAATAGAAATATCAAATATGGATTGCAAAGAATGCAATTAATGAAGCTTAAAAGAATAATCCTTGAATATAAGAGAATATGGTGCTTGAATTACAATGTAAGCAAAAAAGTGCCCTCTACAGAAATGTAGCCATCCTCTTTATAATAGAGGATCCTACTTTAGATATAATTAAAAATACATAGTGGAGAACTCATGATAAATCAGCTTTTCCCTAATTTCCGCCGAGATTCTCTCCCTTAATGTGTTTGCAACGGCTCTTGTCTGTGAACTCCAGCTCGATCGGCCCCGGTGCTGGTCAGTATTGCTTCTAGAGCTCGATGTGGGCTCCGGATCAGGTGATGATTCGGGCTCGGTATCGGTTGGCCTCTGCCCCTTAAGATCGAAATTATCTCATCATAGTTCGATTCGGACCCGAGCTCGATAATGACTTCGAACTCGGTGTTTGACCTATACTTGAAATCTGAAGCTCGTTCATACCATCTTTGGAACCCATCTTGATATTACGAAGTCTTTCTTCGATCCATTATGTTTCGACCTCGATCAATCGTACGAAGGCCAAAATCTATTTCGATTGTATACAAATAGTCCCCTCATTTCTCGGGAAGGATGTGGTGAGAAACGATATGATTTCCCAATGGCTCGATTGAATATGCGCTGACGTTTGCATCAAGCCTGACCATAACGTCCGTGATAGCTGTCTGTCGGTTTAGCTTACCAAGGCATTCAATGCGTGTTAGACGGTGGTCGGCCACCGCTGATATTGAACCGCCATTGCTTCAATCTATAAATAGCCCTTCCTTCTACCATTTATCACTTTTACGTCTTCAATCTTCAAAAAATAATTTAAGTTCCTTTTTGTCTCTTCTGAGTTCATTCGCTGATCTGTGACTCTTTTCTGCAAAATTCTTCTTCTAAACCACCAAATCTTTGTCACCTTCTTTAAATCCAAAAATGGTGAAGACATCAAAAACCGTCCCCCAGAAAGAAAAATCTTCTTCTTCCCAATTTGCTGCCGATAAAACACTGGTGGATCCACGGACTGAGGAGTGCGTTCCGGCGGCGTGTGTTCTTACCTCCGATTTCAAACTCGATAAAAATTCGTCGGTCCCCGACCTATGCGAGCCTGTATCGAGATATATTTCTTCGATAACCAGGGGGTGTATCGAGCAGATAAAAAAAATTGTAACTGGGGGAACAAAGAAGTGGTAGTGCCGTTTTCCGGAGAGGATATTACTACTCACGTGAAAGGATTTTTAAGTGTATACACTTACCCTTTCATGTTAGGTCCCCTCGACCCTGTTATCATAGATTTTTGTTGTAAATACCTAATAACCCTAGGTCAGATCCATCATTCTTTTGGCGGATCGTTATTTTGATCTGATACTTTGTGAACAAAATCGAGGGGATGCCTTTCACCCTCGATCATCTCATCCGATTGTACCGTCCTCGCCTTTTTCGAGGAGGGTTAATAAAACTTCAACGTCGAGCTTCCAAGGCTATGTTCTCGAGCATAGAAGAGGACAAGGATCGAGGCTGGATGGGCAGGTTCGTTCGAGTAAGGACTTCAGACCTGATTCCGACTGAAAAGATGCCTTTTCCCGAGGAGTGGAACATGAAACGTAGGTGTAATTCTGCTGTTATCTCCTACTATTTTGTCCTTTCATTTCTTTTCTCACTGATATCCCCCTTTTTGTGATGTAGCAGTTCCCCGGATGTCCGGCGCAGTTCCCGATCTAAAGAACTGGGTACGGGATCTGGTTTCGACCTCTGCATATGCCGAGCGCTCGTGGCGTGACTTGTCAAAGGGCCGATGGGAGGCCAGAAATCATGGTAAGCCCCTTTCTCGTATTTTTTGGTAGTTCGAACAAGATGCTTTCCATACATTTTAATAAAATTTCTCGTATGTAGGTGTGGGCAAAGATGTGGTTTTGAGGCCTTCGGCCGTCGAGGAAGAGGTTTCGGCCTCTGTCCCAAAGCCGGTGAACGATAATAAGAGGAAAAGGGCCTCCGTTCCCGAAGATCCAAAACCAAAGAAGAGGACGACTAGTAAGCTGAACAAGAATACCATTCCTTTGACCGTAGAATCAGTTCTGCGTCTAAGGGATGAAGAAGAAGAAGAAGAAGAATAAAATGATAGGTCCGCGCAGGCGGCCCGAACGAAGAAGACCACCGACGTTCCACAGGAAGATGGATCGATGGTGGTTCATAAGGCTTCGCCTCGAACTAAGGATATATCGGAGAAAGATTCGGGAAGAGTCCCCGAGTTGTTGGAGATCGAAGATGCTTCCCATTGAAGCCAACAGATGGGGGATATGTCTGAAGGGGCTTTCCCCGAATCTCTTCGAACCGGAGAGAATGCTCCAAGTGATTCACCTGGGGCAGTAGCAATCGAAGATTCGCCCACCTTCCCTGCTTTTTTCGCAGGGGCAATTCGGGAATCCCAAGCTTTAGGGGCCCTCGAACTAGACAGGCCTCATGATGGAGAGGATTCTTTTCATGACATGTTTACCAGTATCAAGGACGCTGTCGGTACTAGTGACACATCAAATCTTTTTCACAGAGTGCAACAGGCTTTGAATCAGGTAAGCCTTAAATTATTTTGTTGGCATTACCTTTATGTTTGCTTTTCTTTTCTAACTTTGTTTCTTCTTTCTTTGAAGGCCACGGCAGTTCATCAAGAAACATGTTCTCGGTCCCGAATCGAGCTGCGTCGATACAAGGCCGACCTTCAATGGATTACGGAGGAGAGGAACTCCCTTAAACTCCTCTTAGGGAAAAGGGGAGAAGAAATAAAAGACCCTCGAGCTGAGTTGGCCAAGTCTCACCAAGATCAGACCGATCTGTCCGAGCAGGTAATGATACTTTTAAAAGCCTATGGGCTCGATACCAGAACGATGGCTAATTTTTTGGTCTCACAACTGCAGCAGAAAATTGATATTATCGGGAAACTCTGTGAGGAGGTCGATATGATAAAAGCGGAGACTTTGAAGTGGAAAGAAGGTATGGACCACTTTGCTACAGAGAAATAAGCTGCTCGAGCCCAATTATCATCGACCGAAAACCAACTTCAAAGTATGAAGGAGAAACGCTCGGTTCAAGCAAGAAGAATAGAGGAGCTCGAGGCTCGGTTAGCCTCTGAACTTGCCAAGGTTGAATCTGACGCTGAAAAGGCAAAGGCCGATGCGGATGCACTCGTGGCCATCTATCGGGCCGATGCTGAAGCTGCCCAGGTCCAAGCAAGAGAGGCCTCCGAGACTGTCGATACTCGAGCACATTGGGTCGCTGAACTTGCTAAGTGCTGATCTCGGAGGGAGACCCTCGGGGAGATCCATGCTCGAGGTTTCGATCTCGCTGAAGAGATAAAAAGGGCTAAAGAACTCGAAGCCGATGTTGAAGCCTTGGCTTCCGATGATGACGATGATTATAATGATGATGATGATGGGAGTAAGAGTGGGTCCGAGAATGGGGGGAGCCCGGTGGAGAAGAGATCGCTCCCGGAGATAGCCAAGAATCTTAGCCCTTAGTTTCTATGTTGCAATCAATCATGTAAACAATCTTGTATATATATATATATATATCTTTTT
>AWOL01S0006172.1:8153-23324 GCA_000715115.1 Nicotiana otophora
TTTCTTGTGCAGCGGGCCGAACGCCTCGGCAAGATAGATGCATCTATGGATTGTGTCGCACGTCCCTCGGCAGTGTACACGAAACTCTGGATCGGGGCATACGACCTCGGCAGAAATCGTGCTTAATAATAATAATTATTATACGATACTTGGACAGTTTATTGTAGTTTGTAAAGCTATTTGATAAATAGGAAATTATTGCATTTGAAAGATTTTTATTATTTCTGCTAATTAAATAAAATTATTGTTAACTCTGTGAATCATGCTGATTTGAATAATTATAATTTATTCCATTTATTATTGTTGACCCTTAGTGAGTGTCAAAGTCGGTCATCTCGTCTTTACCACTTCGAGATTAGGCTTGATACTTACTGGGTATACGTTGTTTACGTACTCATGCTACACTTGCTGCACTGTTTTGTGCAGGATCTGAGACAGATACTGGTGGAGGACCTATCATCGCACATCCTCGTTATCTAGGAGCATAGTAGTGAGCTGCCTTTCTGAGCCGTCCTGCATCTACCAATGCCTCTTCTTGTATTCTTAATTCTGTCTATTTTCATTTCAGACAGTATTTGGAGTTTTGTATAATTTAGTAGATGCTCATACACTTGTGACACCAGGTCTTGGCACACACATTGGTAGAATTTGGTGTCTTATTATTTTTCTTGGATTTAAATTTTATCGATATATGTTTAATTTATTAGTTGGCTTGCCTAGCTATAGTGTTGAGCACCATCACGGCCTATAGGTGAAATTGGGCAGTGACACTGACTATAGTCCTTAGCAACTAATCGTGCCTTATACCTCGTATCTTCAACCCCTGAAATGCCATCCTTTTTCTTGAAGACCCATTTGCAACCAACAATTCTTTTTTCTGGTGGCGGCTTCATAAGAGACCATGTACCATTCTTGTGGAAAGACTTAATTTCTTTATTCATTGCAATCAACCACTTGGCTGAGTCAGCACCAGAAACTGCTTCTGAATATTTTGATGGTTCTCTAATTTCTTCAGTTTCCTGTACAACTGAAAAAGAAAATGCAACATAATCTCCAAACCTTAATGGTTGTTTACTGTCACGACCCGATTTCCCCTACGTGTGACGTCGTGACGGCACCTAGTCTCTACAACTAGGTAAGCCTAACATTTTGCGGAATACTGAAATAAAAATATAAATTTAACCAACTATTCAAAAATACACAACAAATCCCAAAACCTGGAACATCGTGCATCACAATCTACAGAAGGAAAACTCTAGTGACTCAATACATCAGAGTCTGACAAGGAACAATACAGAAGATAATGGACATGAAAAAGAGTAGAAGGGGACTCTGAGGTCTGCGGACGCGGCAGATATACCTTGAAGTCTCCAAAGCTGTCCCGGCTAACTAATAGTGCGGATGATAAGGTGCACCTGGATCTGCACATGAAAAACATGTGCAGAGAGTAGCATGAGTACACCACAATCGGTACCCAATAAGTGCCAAAACTAACCTCGATCGAGTAGTGACGAGGTCAGGTCAAGGCCCTACTGGTAAATATATAATAAAATAATATAGAGTGTAATACCATAATAAAATAAAGGTTAAAATTTAACAACAATGAAATCATAGAAGGTAACAACTTAGTACACAGAAACACAACAAAGGTTCTCCCGGGATACCGTCTCGTAGTCCCAAATGTAAATCTGTAGGGGGATCTCCCGAAATACCGTTCCGTAGTCCCAAAGCAAATGTGTAGGGGGATCTCCCGGAATATCGTTCCGTAGTCCCAAAGTAAATATGCAAGACAGGGGGATCTCCCGGAATATAGTTCCGTAGTCCCAAAGTAAATATGCCGTACAGGGGGATCTCCCGAAATACCGTTCCGTAGTCCCAAAGTAAATATGCCGTACAGGGGGATCTCCCGAAATACCGTTCCGTAGTCCCAAAGTATATATGCAGTACAAGGGGATCTCCCAAAATACCGTTCCGTAGACCCAAAGTAAATATGCAGCGCGAATGATAGAAATACAACTACATCACGAAATTCTTATAATTTAGACTAAGTACCAGTCAGGGAAGAAGCAGAAAATTCACTTAGCATGTTGTAAATAATTCACACAAACAATTAAGACACGTAGACATGTTGTATTAGACTAAACATGATAGCTACACATATTGGAATAACTCATTTAAGAATAAAAATAGATTAGTACTCATTAAAATGGATAACTCAAAATAATAGGAAAACATGTTGCTGGTCAGTAAGAAAATCGGGTTTTACCACAACTATCCCGTGTACGTACTCGTCACCTCACGTACACGGCGCTCACATATCACAATAGTTCCAAATCTTAAGGGGATTTCCCCCACACAAAGTTAGGCAAGCCACTTACTTCGAACCAAGCTCAATCAATCGGTCACAATGCCTTTCACACGAATATCCGGCTCCGAATGGCCCAAATCTAGCCAAAAGCAGTTACATATCATAAATACAACAATAATAGACTCATCTAATTAATGAAATCAATATTTTAACAAAAATTCCAAAATTAACTCAAACATCGCTCGTGGGGCCCACATCTCGAAATCGGGTAAAAGTCATAAAATATGAAAGCTCGTTCACTCACGAGTCTAACCATATCAAATTTACTAAAATCCAACACCAAATGGTCCTCCAAATCCACACATCAAACTTCCAAATCCATAGCCTCCAATTCCCAATTTCCACCTTAAATACACACTAACTAGGTGGGAAAATACATGGGGAAGCAAGATTATTGATAAAAATAAGAACAAGGGACTTACCTCAAGAAATCTCTCAAAACTGCTCTAAATAATCGCCCTAAACTGAATTGCAAAGTCCAAAAATGACAAAAATCGCGAACCCCTTCGGTTTTAACCACTGCCCAGGTATTTCCGCACCTGCGGAGCCTGGGCTCGCACCTGCGGGTGCGCCTGTGCGGAAAACTGTGCGCATCTGCACAAATCACTTACCCCCTGCCTTCGCACCTGCAATGAAAGGTCCATACCTGCGCGCTTGCGCTTGAGGAAATCCCTTCCGCTTATGCGGACATTGCGCACCTGCGATGACCCTGACGCTTCTGCGGTCATCGCAGATGCGGAATTCACCTCGCACCTATGACGCCTGGCACTCCTCCATTTTTCCGCATCTGCGTTTGCCTATCTGCACATGCGATCACGCACCTGCAGTCTCTCCACCGCAGGTGCGAAAATGACAGATGCCTGAAGACTTCAGCAGTAACTCAAATCCAACTTTTGATCCGTTAAGCACTCGAAACTAACCCAAGGCCCCCGGGACCTCAACCAGACATACCGACCAATCCTAAAATACTATACGAACTTAGTCGAGCCCACATATCACATCAACTAATGCTAAAATCACGAATCACCCTCTAATTCAAACTTAAAGAACTTGAAACTTTAAATTCCTACAACCGATGCTGAAACCTATCAAACCATGTCCGAATGAATCCAAATTTTGCACACAGGTCATATTCGACATTACGGACCTACTCCAACTTCCGAAATCAGAATCTGAACCCGATATCAAAATTTCCACTACCGATCCAAAAGACAAAAAAATTGATTTTTGCCAATTCAAGCCTAAATAAATTACGGGCCTCCAAAACACGATCCGGATACGCCCCTAAGTCCAAAATCACCTAACGGAGATAACAAAACTGAAGGAATTCCATTGCGGACCCATCTTCACACAGTTCCATCTACGGTCCAAATTCTAAGACTTAAGCTCTCAATTAGGGACTAAGTGTCCCAAAACACTCCGAAACACAAAAACAACCATCCCGGCAAGTCACAATAGCAGAAATAGATATGGGGAAAGCAGTTAATAGGGGTTCGGGGCTCTAACTCTCAAAACGACCGGCCGAGTCGTTACATCCTTCCCCTATTAAAATAATCGTTCGTCCTTGAACGAGCATAGAGACATACCTGAAGTGGTGAAAATATGAGGATAACGGCTGCGCATATCCTTCTCGGTCTCCCAAGTCGCCTCCTCGGCCGGCTATCCCCTCCAATGAACCTTCACGGAAGCAATGTTCTTTGATCTTAGCTTTCTGACCTGCCTTTCAAAAATAGCCACTGGCTCCTCAACATAGGATAGATCCTTGTCCAATTGAACTGAGCTGAAATCCAACATATGGGACGGATCGCCGTGATACTTTCGGAGCATAGAAACATGGAATACCGGATTAACTCTTGCTAGACTGGGAGGCAAGGCAAGCTCATAAGCAACCTCCCCAACTCGAAGCAACACCTCAAATGGACCAATGAACCTTGGGTTCAGCTTGCCCTTCTTTCCAAACCTCATAACGCCCTTCATAGGCGAAACCCGGAGCAAGACTCGCTCTACAACCATGAATGCCACATCGCGAACCTTCCGGTCTATATAACTCTTCTGTCTGAACTGGGCTGTGCGAAGTCTATCCTGAATCACCTTCACGTTTTTTCCAAGGCATCCTGAACCAAGTCCGTACCCAATAATATGGCCTCACCGGGTTCGAACCAACCCACTGGGGACCGACACTGCCTATCGTACAGAGCCTCATACGGTGCCATATGAATGCTGGACTGATAACTGTTATTGTAAGCAAACTCCGCAAATGGCAAGAACTGGTCACAAGCACCCCCAAAATCTATCACACACGCACGAAGCACATCCTTTTATATCTGAATAGTGCTCTCGGATTGCCAGTCCGTCTGAGGGTGAAATATTATGCTCAACTCAACCCTAGTACCCAACTCATATTGTACAGCTCTCCAGAACCATGATGTAAACTGCGTACCACAGTCAGAGATAATAGATACTGGTACGCCATGAAGCCTGACGATCTCACGGATGTAGATTCGAGCTAGCTGCTCGGAAGAATAGGTAGTCATCACAGGAATGAAATGAGCCGACTTGGTCAACCTATCCACAATCACCCAAACTGCATCAAACCTCCACTGAGTCTGTGGGAGTCCAACAATGAAATCCATAGTGATCTGCTCCCATTTACACTCCGGAATCTCTAACTTCTGAAGCAACCCACCTGGTCACGGATGCTCATATTTTACATGTTGGAAATTCAGACATCGAGCCACATACTCTACTATGTTTTCTTCATTCTCCTCCACCAGTAATGCTGTTTCAATTCCTGATACATCTTTGCGACACTTGGATGAATAGAGTACCATGAACTGTGAGCCTCCTGGAGAATCAACTCACACAAACCATCCACATTGGGCACACATAACCTGCCATGTATCGTCAATGCACCATCATCTCCAATAGTGACCTCCTTAGCATCACCGTCCTGGACCGTGTCCTTAAGGACAAGTAAATGGGGGTCATCATACTGACACTCCCTGATACTATCATAAAGAGAAGACCGAGAGACTACACAAGCCTGAACATCCAACGCCAATGGCCTCTCTGCTGTTGGTAGATATGCTAAACTCCCCAAACTCTCTGCCCGGCGACTCAAAGAATCGACCACCCCATTGGCCTTCCCCGGATGGTACAAAATGGTGATATCATAATCCTTAAGAAGCTCCAACCACCTNAGACTACACAAGCCTGAACATCCAACGCCAATGGCCTCTCTGCTGTTGGTAGATATGCTAAACTCCCCAAACTCTCTGCCCGGCGAATCAAAGCATCGACCACCACATTGGCCTTCCTAGGGTGGTATAAAATAGTGATATAATAATCTTTAAGTAGCTACAACCACCTCCGCTCACGTAAGTTAAGATCTTTCTGCTTAAACAAATGTTGCAAACTCCGATGATCGGTGGAAATCTCACAAGGAACACCGTACAAATAATGTCGCCATATCTTCAAGGCAAGAATAATAGCTGCTAACTCAAGGTCATGGACTAGATAGTTCTTTTCATGCATCTTCAGCTGTCTGGACGCGTAGGCAATCACCCTACCGTCCTGCATAAACACCGTACCGAGACCAATCCGCGATGCATC
Source organism: Nicotiana otophora (assembly GCA_000715115.1). NCBI lineage: Eukaryota > Viridiplantae > Streptophyta > Magnoliopsida > Solanales > Solanaceae > Nicotiana > Nicotiana otophora. The sequence continues at coordinate 14,134 of AWOL01S0006172.1, forward strand.
ACAATATACAGTATAAGACCCCGAACCTGTAGGTAATACCAATACTGGGGCTGTAGTCAAAGCTGTCTTGAGCTTCTGAAAGCTCTACTCACATTCCTCTGTCGGCCTGAACAGAGCACCCTTCTAGGTCAGCCTGGTCATGGGTGCTGCAATAGATGAGAATCCCTCTACAAAGCGACGATAATACCCTACCTGCCAAACCAAGAAAACCCTGGATCTCTATAGCTGAGGATGGTTTGGGCCAACTCTGCACTGCTTCAATCTTCTTCGGATCAACCTGGATCCCCTCACTCGATACTATATGACCCAAGAATGCTATTGAGTCTAGCCAAAACTCACACTTTGAAAATTTTGCATATAACTTCTTTTCTCTCAAGGTCTGAAGTGCAGTCCTCAGGTGTTGCTTATGATCCTCCCGACTCCGGGAGTATACTAGAATGTCGTCAATAAACACAATGACAAATGAGTCAAGATAGGGCCGGAACACACTGTGCATCAAGTGCATAAAAGCTACTGGGGCATTAGTCAGCCCAAAAGACATCACAAGAAACTCATAGTGACCATATCTGGTCCTGAAAGCAGTCTTCGGGATATCCGGCTCCCGAATCTTCAATGGATGATACCCTGAATGAAAGTCAATCTTGGAAATCACCCTGGCACCATATAACTGATCAAATAAGTCATCAATACGAGGCAATGGATACTTATTCTTCACTGTGACTTTGTTCAACTGGTGGTAATCAATACACATCCGCATAGAACCATCCTTCTTCTTCACAAATAAGACAGGAGCACCCCAAGGTGACACACTGGGATGAATAAAGCCTTTATTAAGTAATTCTTGTAACTTCTCTTTCAACTCCTTCAATTCAGGAGGAGCTATATGATATGGAGCAATAGAGATGGGCTAAGTGCCCGGCAACAAATCAATGTCAAAATCAATATCTTTGTCAGGCGGCATGCCCAGAAGATCAGCTGGAAACACATCTGGAAAGTTCCTCACTATTGGAACTGACTCAACGATAGGGGTATCAATACTGACATCTCTCACATAAGCTAGATACGCGTCACACCCCTTTTCAACCATTCGTTGAGCTTTAAGAAAATAAATAACTCTAATGGGAGTATACTCTATGGCACCTCTCCACTCTAATTGCGGTAAACCTGGCATAGCCAGCATCACGATTTTAGTGTGACAATAAAGAATAGCATAATGGGGCGACAACCAGTCCATGCCCAAAATAATATCAAAGTCCACCATATTGAGCAATAATAAATTGGCTCTGGTCTCAAAACAACTAAGAGCGATCAAACACGACTGATACATGCGGTCCACAACAAGAGAATCTCCCACAGGAGTAGATACATAAATAGGGGAACTCAAAGAATCCCGAGATAAAACCAAATACGGAGTAAAATAAGGGGACACACAAGAATATGTAGAACCTGGGTCAAATACTACCGACGCATCTCTATGATAGACCAAAACAATACCTGTAATGATAAAATCATAAGCAACTGCCTCTATACGAGCAAGAAGTGCATAACATCTGGCCTAGCCTCCCACTCTAGGGCGGCCTCTACCTCCCCGACCTCCACCTCGAGCTGGTTGAGTAGGTGAGGTGGTAGATGGTGCTGTAATCATAGCTTGAGGACCCAATGGAGCATGCTGTGGTTGAAAAGTCTGTGGAGGTTCACCCCTCCTAATCCTGGGGAAATCCCTCACTATGTGGCGAGTGTCGCCACACTCAAAATAAGCTCTGAGAGGGTGTGGCTATTGTGACTGATTCGGGCCAGGTCTGATGGATTGGCCGCTAGGAACACCCCATGCAGGAGGCACACTAGATACCGGCGGTGCATAATAAGGCTCCTGAGGTCTAGAAGGAGCTGGAACACCGCTGGAGGCTGGAAGAGCTGAATGAACGGGGTGGCTCACATAACCCCTACCATGGCGAGCTGCTGGGGCATGAGCTCTAGAATAATAACCAGCCTCTCGAGACCTCTTGGCCTCCCTCTCCTCTCTATCCCGAGAAAACATGCCCTCGAATCTCCTGGCAATACCCTCAACCTGCTGATAAGAAAAATCCATCTCCAATTCCCTGTCCATACTACTCCGGATGCTGGGATGGAGACCCTCAATAAACCGTCGAACCCTCTCTCGAACTTCGGCAACTAAGGCCGGTGCATGTCGGGACAAATCACTGAAGCGAACTGCATACTCTGACACAGTCATAGCACCCTGGCGCAACTGCTCAAACTCCGTGCGCCATGAGTCCCTGAGGCTCTAAGGGACATACTCTCTCAAAAACATGTCCGAGAACTGAGTCCATGTAAGTGAAGCTGCCTCAGCCGGACTACTCAACTTATAAGCACATCACCACTGATAGGCTGCTCCTCTAAGCTGGAATGTGGTAAAAGAAACCCCTCTCGTCTCTGATACACCCATAGTACGGAGAATACGATGACACTCTTACAAAAAACTCTGAGCATCATCTATAGCCAATCCATTGAAAGTAGGTGGGTGGTACTTCTTGTACCTCTCAAGTCTGAGCTGCTCCGCCTCAGAAGCCGCTGCCCTAACCTCGGGCTGAGCTGGAGCTACCGACTACATTGTTACAATCTCTAGAACCTGGTCGACCTGAACCCGCTGCTCTGGAGTACCGGTGATGGGAGTCTGTGCTCCTCCCCCGGCCTGAGATGTGGTAGGAGCTAAGGTGTTGAACATGCTCAGAAACTAGGCTAGAGTCTCCTAGAGGGTTGGTGCAGCAACAGGTATCTCAGGTGCCTGCCCTCCAGCTTGAGCTACTAGGAGCTCCTCTGTAGTAGCTCGTGCGGGTGCTCTGGCTGCACCACGTGGACGTCCTCAGCCCCGGCCTCTCGCGGCTCTAGCAGGGGGCGCGGGTGCCTGTTCATCAGATCCACCTGTATGTGTCCTCACCATCTGTGAGAGAATAGAATACATAAATTTAGAATCTCTGAAGTCAACAATTTTCGCACGACAAGGAATCAAAGTAGTGAAATATTCCTAATAGTTCCATAGCCTCCCAAAGATAAGTACAGACGTCTTCGTACCGATCCGCGAGACTTTAATAAACCGGTTTATGACTCACGACACCTACGAACCTAGAGCTCTGATACCAACTTGTCAAGACCCAATTTCCCCTCCGTGTGACGTCGTGACGGCATCTAGTCTCTACAACTAGGTAAGACTAACATTTTGCGGAATAATGAAATAAAAATATAAATTTAACCAACTATTCAAAAATACACAACAAATCCCAAAACCCAGAACATCCTGAATCACAAACTACAGAAGGAAAAATCTAGTGTCTCTATACATTAGAGTCTAACAAGGAAAAATACAGAAGATAATGGACATGAGAAAGAGTAGAAGGGGACACTGAGGTCTGCGGACGCGGAAGATATACCTTGAAGTCTCCAAAGCTGTTCCGGCTCACTGATAGTGCGGCTAATAAAGTGCACCTAGATCTGCACACGGAAAATATGTGCAGAGAGTAGCATGAGTACACCACAATCGGTACCCAGTAAGTTCCAAGCTGAACCTCGGTCGAGTAGTGATGAGGTCAGGTCAAGGACCTACTAGTAAATATATAATAAAACAATATAGAGTGTAATACCGTAATAAAATAAAGACTGAAATTTAACAACAATGAAATCATAGAAGGTAACAACTTTATACACATAAACACAACAGGGGATCTCCCGAGATACTGTCTCGTAGTCCCAAACGTAAATGTACAGGGGGATCTCTCAGAATACCGTTCCATAGTCCCAAAGTAAATGTGCAGGGGGATCTCTTGGAATACCGTTCCGTAGTCCCAAAGTAAATATGCAATATAGGGGGATCTCCCGGAATACAGTTCCGTAGTCCCAAAGTAAATTTGCAGTACAGAGGGATCTCCCGGAATACCATTCCGTAGTCCCAAAGTAAATATGTTATACAAGGGGATCTCCCAAAATACCGTTCCGTAGTCCCAAAGTAAATATGCAGCGCGAATAATAGAAATACAACTACATCAAGAAATTCTTATAATTTAGACTAAGTACCAGTCAGGGAAGAAGCAGGAAATTCACTAAGCATGTTGTAAATAATTCACATAAACAATTAAGACACGTAGACATGTTGTATTAGACTAAACATGATAGCTACACATATTGAAATAACTCAATTAAGAAGGAAAATAGATTAGTACTCATTAAAATGGTATAACTCAAAATATCAGGAAAACATGTTGCTGCTCAGTAAAAAAATCGGGTTTTACCACAACTAGCCCGTGTACGTACTTGTCACCTCACGTACATGACACTCACATATCACAATAGTTCTAAATCATAAGGCGATTTCCCCCACACAAAGTTAGACAATTCACTTACCTCGAACCAAGCTCAATCAATCGGTCACAATGCCTTTCCCATGAATATCCGGCTCTAAATGGCCCAAATCTAGCCAAAAGCAATTACATATCATAAATACAACAATAATAGACTCATCTAATTAACAAAATCAACATTTTAAAAGACAATTCCTATATTAACTCAAATATCGCCTGTGGGGCCCACGTATCGAAATCGGGTAAAAGTCATAAAATACGAAAGATTATTCACTCACGAGTCTAACCATATCAAATTTACTAAAATCTGAATGGTCCTCCAAATCCACACATCAAACTTTCAAATCTCTAGCCTCCAATTCCCAATTTCCACCTTAAATACACACTAACTAGGTGGGAAAATACATGGGGAAGAAAGATTATTGATCAAAAATAAGCACAAGGGACTTACTTCAAGAAATCTCTCAAAAATGCTCTCACAAATTTCCCTAAACCGAGTTGCAAAGTCCAAAAATGACAACAATCGTGAACCCCTTCGGTTTTAACCACTGCCCGGGTATTTCTGCACCTGCGGAGCCTGGGCTCGCACCTGCGGGTGCGCTTGTGCGGCAAAATGTATGCATCTGTGCAAATCACTTACTCCCTATGCCTTTGCACCTGCGATGAAAGGGCTGAACCTGCGCGTGCGCGCCTTTGCAAATCACTTACCTCATCTGCCTTCGCACCTACGATGAAAGGGCCGAACCTGCGCGTGCGCGCCTGCGGAAATCCCTTCCGCTTCTGCGGACATTGTGTACCTGCGATGACCCTGACGCTTTTGCGGGCATCGCAGATGTGGAATTCACCTCGCACCTGTGACCCCTGGCACTCCTCTATTTTTCTACTTCTGCGCTTGCCTCTCCGCACGTGCGATCACGCACCTGCGGTCTCTCTACCGCAAGTGCGAAAATGACAGATGCCTGAAGACTTCAGCAGCAACTCAAATCCAACTTTGATCCGTTAAGCACTCCAAACTCACCCGAGGCCCCCGGGACCTCAACCAAACATACTAACCAATCCTAAAATACCATACGAACTTAGTCGAGCCCACATATCACATCAACTAACGCTAAAATCACGAATCATCCTCCAATTCAAACATAAAGAACTTGAAACTTCAAATTCCTACAACCGATGCCGAAACCTATCAAACTACGTCTGAATGACCCCAAATTTGGTACACAAATCATATTCAATATTATGGACCTACTCCAATTTTTTCGGAATCGGAATCTGACCCCAATATCAAAATTTACACTACCGGTCCAAAACTTCAAAATTTTGATTTTCGCCAATTCAAGCCTAAATAAGCTATGGACCTCCAAAACACAATCTGGACACGTCCCTAAGTCTAAAATCACCTAACAGAGATAATGAAACCGACGGAGTTCTATTTCAAAACCATCTTTATACAGTTCCAACTACGGTCCAAATTCTAAGACTTAAGCTCTCATTTAGGGACTAAATGTCCCAAAACACACTGAAACTCAAAACCAATCATCCCGGCAAGTCACAATAGCAGAAATAGATATAAGGAAAGCAGTTAATAGGGGTTCAGGGATCTAACTCTCAAAATGACTGGCCGGGTCGTTACATTTACCTTCTCTTCTTGGTCTATGTTTGGATATAGAATATTCCTCTTCTTCTGGTTTAACTTCAGGAGTCTCAACTTTAGGAATTTTAGCTTATGTCTGACCTTTAGGAGTTTCAAATGTATTTTGTTCCAAAGTTGATGAGCTTGGCTCAGAAAGAATGCCAATCTCAATCTCCACCTGGTTCTGTGTACTCTTTCCTTTATCTGTATTACAAGAACTAGAAGACTCTTTTCTAGATTGTAACATAGAGGATTCATCAAAGGTTACATATCTACTAATTATAAATTTTGGTGCCGTGGGATCAGGATACCATAGTCTGTATCCTTTCACCCAAGATGCATACCCAAGGAAAATGCACTTTTTAGCCCTTGGCTCTAATTTTTGCATCATTTACATGCATGTATGCAGGGCACCCAAATATATTAAAATCAGAATAATTAGCAGGAGTACCTGACCACAATTCCTCTGGAGTATTAAAGTTCAAAGGTACAGAAAGAGCTCGGTTGGCAATATAACAAGCTGTAGAGGTAGCTTCTACTCAAAAGGCGTTTGTCAACCCAGCATTTGAAATCATGCAACGAGCCCTTTCTAAAAGAGTTCTATTCATCCTTTCTACCACACCATTTTGCTGAGGTGTCATTCTCATAGTACGATGTCGAGCAATTCCTTCATTCTTGCAAAATTTGTTGAATTCATCATTACAAAATTCCAAGCCATTATCTGTTCTAAGCCGCTTAACCTGTTTTCCTATTTGCTTCTCAATCAAAACTTTTCATTGTTTGAAATTTAAGAAAATATCACTTTTATTTTTCAGGAAATAAACCCAAACTTTCTTTGAATAATCATCAATGAAAGTTACCATATACATGGAACCACCGTTTGATGGGGTACGTGAAGGACCCAAAGATCTGAATGAATATGATCTAAAGTACCTTTTATTCTATGAATCGCTGGAGATTTGAAGCCGAATCGTTTCTGCCTCCCGAACATACAATGTTCATAGAAATCCATATTTTCGGTACTTTGGCCACGTAAGAAACCTCTTTTACTGAGGATGGAAAGACCTTTTTCACTCATATGCCCTAATTGCATATGCGACAATTTGGTGATGTCAAAATCTGATTTATCTGATATTGAAACTGCAGTGGCACCTGTAACAGTAGATCCCTAAAGAGTATACAACGTACCAGATCTACGTGCTTTCATGATCACAAGAGTACCATGAGAAATTTTCCGAACTCCACCTTCACATGTGTACTTGCACCCAAGAGATTCTAGAGTGCCCAAAGAGATGAGATTTTTCTTCAAGTCAGGAACATGTCTATCATCGGTAAGAGTTATTACTACACCATCATTCAGTTTGATTCGGATTGTACCTTTTCTAATAATTTTGCAGGCAGCATTGTTGCCCATCAAGACAACTCCACCTCCAATAGATTCATATGTGGTAAATAAAATCCCGGCTGGGACACATATGATAAGAACAATCCGAATCTAAAATCCACTCTTTGAAACTATTATTAGTTGCTAAATAAATAGTTCTCTCAGTCTTATCAGCAGCTACACTTGCTTCGGCAATGTCAGTATTTTTGTGCTCATTTTTTCTTTTCTACATGATTTTCTTTGTTTTTCAATTTAAAGCATTCAGAAATAATGTGACCTTTCTTATGACAATATTTGCACATGATATTTTTGTATCTGGATTTTGACCTTGATTTAGGTTTCTCACTACTTGAATCTTTCTTATTGGATCTACCTCTTATGAATAAGTCTTCCCTTTTGTTCCTACTAGATTCCTCAGTAATATCTCTATCTATTTGTTCTTTTGATTTCAAAATAGATTTGATATCTTTATAAGAGATATTATCCTTTCCATAAAGCATAGTATCTCTTATATGTTTAAACGACTAGGGGTAAGGAAACAAGCAATAACACATCTTGATCCTCATCTTTGATTTCAACATCTATGTTAGTTAAATCCATAGGAAGAGAATCAAAAGTATCAAGATGTATAAGTATAGAGGTACCTTCAGCCATACGAAAAGTGTAGAGTTTTTGCTTTAGGTGAAGCCTACTTTCTACTGTTCTTTTCATATATAGGGTTTTAAGCTTTTTTCATATTCCTTTGGCTGAGCTTTATGTTGGAACCTCACGCAAAACCTAATTTGAAAGATTTAAAATAATACCTTCTTTTGCCTTTTTGTCTATGACGGCAAACTCCCCGTCCCTCATTTTATCCGGCATCTTCTCCTTTCCTTGTAGTGCCAAATCTAAGCCGTCCTGAATTAGGATAACTTCCATCTTTAATTGCCACATTCGGAAGTTTGCACTTCGGTCAAATTTCTCAACATAAGACTTTGTTAGAGTCATTTTAGTTATTTAAACTAACCCGATTAGATCTTGCTCTCATATAAATATGTTAGGATCTGGTTACCGGGTAGTACAGAATTTAGCAAAATAACGTTATAATGACAATAATAAAGACAATGCAAGTTGATAATAACGGCAATTAAAGAAGATAAAGAAGACACAAATTTAACGTGATTCGGTCAAGGTGACGTACGTCCACAAATAGAGAGGAGCAATTTTACTATACCAACAAAAGTACAAAAGAGATTACAAAATTAGAGTAAATACTCTAATTAGTCCCAAATACCCCCAAGAGAATAACCTCACAAGATCACTCCAAAGAAAGGGTTCACACAAGTGTTTTCCAACACTCACTTTCTTATAAAATACTCTATAATGAAATAAAGGAGGAGAATGAAAGACGAGTGAAAAGCTCTTGAATTGGTATCTTTGCAAATGAGGAGAAGCTCCTCTATTTATAGCAAGAAATCCTTGGCCTAATAGTGGATATTATGTCATGGCAAATGTCATGATCAACAATTTTTATTATAATAAATATTATGTCATGGAAGAAATACAACTATCTGAATGAAAGAAAACAGTAGGACATAAAAGATAGACGGGGACTTTAAGGTCTGTGAAAGCCGACAGATCTACCTTGAGTCTCCGAACAGCGGACCAGTAGCAAATCTCGATCAACCTGAGCCGGTATCAAAATCTGCACAGAAAGTACAGAGTGCAGTANAACAATTTTTATTATAATAAATATTATGTCATGGAAGAAATACAACTATCTGAATGAAAGAAAACAGTAGGACATAAAAGATAGACGGGGACTTTAAGGTCTGTGAAAGCC
>AWOL01S0006177.1:9292-21567 GCA_000715115.1 Nicotiana otophora
CACCAGTAGAGGCTTGTAAACATATCCTGTCAGTTAGTACAGTATGTTGGGCTTGTAGGCCTGGTATGTATATTTTGTTGGTTTGTCAGCTGTTATGACGGCATTGTCGCCCCAGCTTTATATTGATGTTTAGTTAGCGCTAGTTTCCGTTCAGTTTTATATTTTGCTTCGCAAATTATCTAACAATGTGGCCCCATGGCCAAATTATGACATTATATGTTCAGAGTCCCTTAGTCGTAAGATGGTACGCTAGGTTAGGTAAGGCACTGGGTGTCGGTCTCGCCCCCCAGGTTAGCGGCATGACAAACTTGGTATCAGAACAGTTCTATCCTAGGGAGTCTACAACCCGTGTCAAGTAGTGTCTTGTTTATAAATGTGTTGTGTACCACATTATATAAGCATGGAATTATAGGGCATTTAGGAGTTAGTTACCCTTCTGGCAAATCTAAATCGTGTTGTAGAACTGAGTTATTGCAAATTTGAATTAAACCTATGTGCTGGTGTTTGCATACACAGATGAAGGTGACTAGGAAGAGTACAGCTAGCCAGAGGAGAGATACAACAGCAGGAGAGGGGACCAGCATGGTACCCCCAGGAGATGGGGCCTAGTCTGAGGCCCAAGGCGAGACCCCTACTCAGCCATTACAAGCTAGGGCATCAGCTAGTGCAGGATCTTCTGAGGGGTCTGGGAGTTCAAGGGCCCGAGAGTTTATTGCTTTGAGTCCCCCAGAGTTCACGGGGACAGATCAGAGGGAGGACCCATAGAATTTCATAGATCAACTTCACAGGATCTTTCGGGTTATGCATGCCACGGAGAAAGAGGCAGTTGAGCTAGCAGCTTTTCAACTCCAAGATATAGCCATCATTTGCTACGAGGGATGAGAGAGGTCCAGGGGACGTGATGCACCTCCAACCATTTGGGAGAATTCTTTAGATGCCTTCCTTGACCAGTACTTACCGTAGGAGATACGACATGCTCAGGTCGATCAGTGTCTTGCCCTCAAGCATGGCAATATGAGTGTTCGATAGTATAGTCTCTTGTTTGACTCATTGCCCAGATATGCACCATCCATAGTTTCTACTATACGGGACAGGATCCACAGGTTTATAGCAGGGTTGGCTCCATAGTTGACCGAGGCATGTTCCACCGCTGCATTGCACGATAGTATGGATATCTCCTAAATTCAGGCATCCACCCAGAATATAGAAAGGGGTAGGCATCAGCAGCAGGGTACAGAGAGGACTGAGCAAGGGCAGCATAAGAGGATGAGATTTCCCAGGTCTCAGGAGCAGTCTCATGGTAGTTATCAGCCCTAGTACTTTGGACGGCCACCTAGGCCTCCGCTACCTCAGTTACAAGGTTACAGGTATGACCGCTATACTCAATTAGGACCATGTGAGAGCTCACAGGCATCGGGTTTGTAGTGATAGTGAGGTTTCAGGGCAGACATGGTCATTTCCACCACGGTGTGATATATGTGGTAAAGGACACTTGGGCCAATGCCGAGCAGGTTCTGATGCTCGTTATACATGTGGGGGTCCGGGGCATATGATGCGAGATTTCCCAAATAGAGATTTTGGGGGTATGGCACAACCAGCAAGTTCAACAACAGGATCATCTATATCCGTGCATCCTTCAGGGTGCGAGTCTCAGTCTTCGGCTGGTAGAGGTCGAGGTAGAGGTAGAGGTTCCAGTTTAGGTGGTAATCAGAACCGTATCTATGCTTTAGCGGGTCGAGAGGACCAGGAGTCTTCACCAGATGTTGTGACATGTATATTGATCATTTTCTCTCACGATGCTTATTCCTGGATAGATCCAGGAACTACTTTATCATATATTACCCCATTTGTCGTGGGGAAGTTTGGTATAGTGCCTAAAATACTAAGTGATCCTTTTACGGTATCTACACCGGTCGGAGAACCGATTATTGCTAGACGGGTTTACCGAGGTTGTACGGTGATAGTTTGTAGTCGAGTTGAGCTAGAGATGATGGATTTTGATGCTATCATGGTCATGGACTGGTTGGCAGCTTCCTATGCCACAGTTTATTGCGGAGCAAAGGCAGTCAGATTTCATTTTCCAAGTGAGCCAGTCCTTGAATCGGTAGGTAATACAGTGACACCCAGAGGTAGGTTTATTTCCTATCTGAAGGTAAGGAAAATTATCGCAAAAGGGTGTATTTATCATATTGTGCGAGTTAAAGATGCAGATGCTGAGATACCTACACTTCAGTCTATTCACATAGTCAAAGAGTACGCAGATGTGTTTCTAGATGAGTTTCCAAGTATTCCTCTAGAGCGAGAAATTAATTTTAGCATCGATTTGCTTCCAGGAACTCAACCAATATCCATCCCTCCGTATAGAATGGTACCTGCCAAATTGAAGGAGTTGAAGGAGCAGTTAAAAGATTTTCTGGAGAAAGGTTTCATCAGACCCAGTACCCCACCTTGGGTTGCAGCAGTACTGTTTGTGCGGAAGAAACAAGGCTTGCTGAGGATGTGTATCAATTATAGGCAACTGAACAAGGTAACTATTAAGAATATGTATCCACTTCCAAGGATCGATGACTTGTTTGATCAGTTACAGGAGGCTAGATTCTTTTCAAAGATAGATTGGAGGTCGGAATACCACTAGGTAAGAGTTCGGGAGTAAGATATTCCGAAGACAGCCTTCAGGTCCTGATATGGCCACTTCGAGTTCCTTGTCATGTCCTTCGGGTTGATGAATGCACCCGCTGTATTTTTGGACTTGTTGAATAGCCTATTCTGGCCATTTTTAGATATGTTCATGATAGTATTTATTGCTGATATTCTGGTTTATTCACGTTCAGAGGAGGATCATGCGGACCACCTACGAGCGATACTCGAAAACCTTTGTGATCATATATTGTATGCTAAGTGTTTCAAATGTGAGTTCTGGTTGAAGTCTGTAGCATTCTTGGGGCATATTGTATCTGATGAAGGTATAAAGGTAGACACTCAAAAGATTGAGTCCGTGAAATCCTAGCCTAGACCTACCACTCCGACAGAGGTTCGTAGCTTTCTAGGCTTAGCAGGATACTACCGGAGGTTCGTAGAGGGTTTTTCTTGCCTTTCGGCACCATTGACGAAGTAGACGCAGAAAGAAACTAAGTTTCAATGGACAGAGGCTTGCGAGCGAAGTTTCCGAGAGCTTAAGAACAGGTTGACCTCAGAGCCAATTCTAACACTTCCAGAGGGTCCAGAGGGTTATGCCGTGTATTGTGATGCCTCAGGTGTCGGGTTAGGATGTGTCCTGATGCAACATGGGAATGTGATTGCATATGCTTCACGGCAGTTGAGGAAGCAAGAGAGGAATTATCCGACCCACGACCTCGAGTTAGTTGCGGTTGTACATACACTTCAGATATGGCGACATTATTTATATGGTGTTCATGTTGATGTATTTACAGATCATAAAAGACTACAATATATCTTCAAGAAAAAAGAGTTGAATTTGCGACAGAGGCGATGGTTAGAGTTATTGAAAGATTATAATGTTAACATTCTCTACCATCCAGGGAAAGCTAATGTTGTAGCAGCTGCCTTAAGTCACCAATCTATGGGTAGCTTAGCACATGTAGAGGCTGAGAAAAGACAATTAGCTAGAGAGATTCATCAATTGGCTTGTTTAGGGGTTCGGTTAGTAGATTCTGATGATGGTGGATTTGTACTCCAAAACACTACAAAATCATCTCTCATAGCTGAAGTCAAGGAAAGGCAGTACGAGGACCCAGAGTCGGTCGAGTTGAGAGAGCGAGTTCTGCAGCAGAAGAAGTCGTTGTTAGAGCTCAAGGGAGATGGGGTTCTCAGATATAGGGGTCGTCTGTGTGTTCCAGATGTAGCAGGGCTACGAGACAAGATTATGTTAGAGGTACATTATTCGTGGTACTCTATTCATCCAAGGTCGACGAAGATGTATCATGACATTAAGGATGTATACTGGTGGAACGATATGAAGAAGAACATTGCTGAGTTTGTTGCCAAGTGTCCTACAGCAGGTGAAGGTAGAGTATCAAAAGCCCGAAGGGCTAATGCAGACTATATAGATCCCGAAGTGGAAATGGGAGGCGATAAACATGGACTTCATCATAGGTTTTTCTCGTTCTCATCGTAAGTTTGATTCTATATGGGTGATAGTCGATAGGCTCACGAAATCAGCCCATTTCCTACCGGTCAGATCTACATATACAGCTGAAGATTATGCGAAGTTATATATTAAGGATATAGTACGGCTACACGGAGTACCAATGTCTATTATATCTGACTTTGGGGCCCAGTTTATAGCACATATTTGGAGGACATTTTAGAGAGGTTTAGGGACTCAGGTGAATCTCAGCACGACTTTTCATCCACAGACTAATGGACAAGCTGAGCGCACAATTCAGACACTCGAGGATATGTTACGAGCATGTGTGTTGGATTTTCAAAGAAGTTGGGATGAACATCTACCTCTTATCGAGTTTGCATATAATAACAGTTACCACTCCAGTATCCAGATGGCTCTGTACTAGGCTTTGTATGGGCATAAGTGCAGATCTCCTATAGGGTGGTTTGATGTTGGAGAATCTGGGTTACATGGGCCAGACCTGGATCAGCAGAACATAGAGAAAATAAAGCTTGTCCGAGAGCGACTGTTGACAGCTCAGAGTCATCAGAAGTCATATTCTGACGTGCGGCAACGAGACTTAGATTTCGGGGTGATGTGGTTTGGCAAGAAAGGCAAGCTTAGCCCGCGGTATATTGGGCCTTATAGGATTATTCGGAGAGTGAGCCAAGTAGCTTATGAGTTAGAATTGCCCTCGGAATTGGATTTTGTCCATCCGGTTTTTCACGTATCTATGCTACGGAAGTGTATTAGCGATCCTACTCGAGTGGTGCCCATTGTTGATGTACAGATTACGGATGACTTGTTATACGAGGAAGTTCCAGTTTCCATCCTAGACTGACAAATCCGCAAGCTACGAAATAAGGAGCTAGCCTCCGTGAAAATTTTATGGAGAAGCAAGAACGTGGAAGCGATGACGTTCGAAGCAGAGGAAGAAATAAAGTCTAAATACCCCCACCTATTTCTAACTGAAGATATGGCTCGAGAAGGGATGCTACAACACAGCTCTATTCAGGCTAGTAGGTCATCAGGTAAGCTCTTATTTTTTTGACTTTCAGTATTTATGATTTACGGCTATGTGAAGCAAAGTGCTGTAATTTATAGACATTGTCGATGTATGGCATGCATTGTATGTTTTCTGGCTGCGCGCAGGTTGGTTTTAGCCTAGTATATGGAGGAGACACTGGCAAACATTTTCAAAGTCTCTAAGAGTAAACATTCGAGGACGAATGTTCCCAAGGGGGGAATGATGTTACACCCTATATTTTCGTACGTAACAGTGTGTCGTAAGCAAACTAATGTAGGGCCCAAAATGAGATCATCTTTGAAAGTATATAAAGTAAGTTATTCATGTTACCTCGGAGGTTACAAATACTGAATATCATGAACAAAAAGTACAAAGAGGGTTGGAAGGTTCAGAAGCTAAAAGAATTAAAGAAATAATGTTTCGTCGAAAGTCGACAAGTTGGGAATGTTATAACGTGTACTTTTGGGGTGAGACTATGGTGCTTAACATGATAAGGAGGTTATGTTATGAGTTATGTTAGTCGTATGATAGTCGTTTGTTATGTTTTGAAGTCAAGTGAGTTGTGGAACAAAAGTCGATGAAAGTCATCACAAGTTACTTTCATAAGTTTTACTGAAACTTTGGGTCAAATGTAACTGCAATTGTCTCCCAATATACTTAGAGTTATGGGCGTGTTCCACCCATCAAATTGAAGATCTATGAGTATATATTTTAACGCATTGAATCGTTTGTCAATATGACATTATAGTAGAGAGATGTATGTATTTCTTTGAGACTGTGCATGCTGCTAGGTGACAAGTAGGTGTGTCACCTACTTGCTTAAATGAGAGTCCGACAATGGGCCAGTTCGGGTCGTCCAAAGAGTCCTTTTAAAGGCATATTTACTTCATATATTAGACTGATAATTGGGCATAATAACCAGACATAATCCCTGCAAAAAGCCTCCCAAGAATTGCCCACAAACCCTAATTGACTCTCTCTCCCTTGCAAGTTCTAATTGGAGGTAAAACCTAGAGTTTGAAGAACAAAGATAGGATCTGAGTTATCCAACAAATAAGGTAAGTTTACTGCTCTCTTTCGTCCATTTTTGTCTTCTATAAATGCATGGTAAGTCGTTATATATTTGTAAGAACTCACGGGACGGTGATCGGAAGCCGTGAGTTCAAGTTATTCACTTGTAGCAGACTATTTTTTGTTGCTGTTGGGCTGTGTGTTTTACTATTGTTTTGTTGTGTTTTGGAGGATAAAGGGTGTGGAGAAACACCACATAAATACATTGTGGTGGGCTGGTCGTTCGTCGTAACAGGTTCGGGTCGTTTGACACTACTACGGTGGTCGTTTTGTGTAAGAAGAGATTGGGGTGTGTTGGGCTATTTTATAGTATTTTGTGGTATATATAACGTTGGAAAATAATGTATATATGTTATTATCATTGCATTCTTGTGTTGTTGGTGTTATCTTTAATTTGTAGGAAGTAAGGATTATAGGGGAGATTCTGCCCGTTTTAATACAAAATAAGCTTGTTGTTCGTTATGCGATAGTTGTACCTTTCGTAATTAATGATAGTATTATTATCATTGTTGTAGATTAAGGTGTGAAGAGGCGAGTTCAACTTGGTGATTGGAAATATTGTGATAAGGTATGTTAAGGTTAACCCCTTCCTTCATTTTGGCATGATCTAGTAACTACATGTGTTTGATAACGAGGCATAAAGAGAAGTCCATACTCCCGAATTTATATACATTATCCTAGTCTCATAAGTTACAGTATTCTCCCTTATCGGGACTTTATATTCAATTGAGTATTGTTTTCTTCCAGTCTAGAGAGCATAGGGTCTATATATATACAGTATTACAGTATTTTCACAACCATCGAGCTATAATCGGTGGGCAGGCCCCTATTGGGCAACTTCTGATCAGATGGTAAGTTATATACCGAGCCTACTATGGCCGAGCACCTATGAGCGAGCCAAGAATGGCTGAGATACCTAGCTTAGTATGGTTGAGTGCCTATGAGAGAGCCTATTATGGCCGAGCAGTTACACGTGCCGAGCCTTATAGGGCCGGACATTTATTTTACTTACTATATTTAAGGAGTTGAGTCAATTTCAGCAGGTAAGTATATCTCTAGATCATCTTTGACTCCCAGTTACTTTCAGTTATTATATTATCAATTCAGTTTCAGCTTTAAGTTATTATATTGTCTTACATACTCTGTACATTATTTCATACTAATGTCCCTTTTCTGGGGACGCTGCATTTCATGTGTGCAGGTTCAGATTGACAGATGGGTAGACCTCCTCAGTAGGTGTTGCCCGAGTTCAGCCTGATCGGTAAGCTCCACGTCCTTCGGCGTTTTCGGGTCTAGGGTTTTGTGTACATCTTCTGTATATATATATATATATATATATGTTATGGGTAGGTCGGGGCCCTGTTCTGATCACAGTACATCCATCAGTAAAGGCTTGTAGACATATCCTGTCAGTTAGTGCAATATGTTGGGCTTGTAGGCCTGGTATGTATATTTTGTTAGTTTGTTAGCTGTAGTAGTTATGACGGCCTTGTCGCCCAAGCTTTATATTGATGTTTAGTCACCGCTAGTTTCCGTTCAGTTTTATATTTTGCTTCGCAAATTGTCTTGTAATGTGGCCCCATGGCCAAATTATGATATTATATGTTTAGAGTCCCTTAGTCGCAAGTTGGTACGCTAGGTTAGGTAAGGCACCGGGTGCCGGTCTCGCCCCCCAGGTTCGGGGCGTGACATGTGCATTGCATTTGATGTCTAAAACTTGCCCCGTATTTTGCAAAGTGAAATAGTAGTTTTATTCCATCTTGGAAGTAATTTAGGCGTTTCTTTGTTTAGCCAGTTATTTGCTTTTGCCCACCTAATTGTTATGTATTGTAGTTAACCCCTTTGAGCATGTAATCCTTTTTCTTTGGCAACCACATTACAAGCCTTAACCATTTTTTTTGAATTGATCAACTATTTGAACCTTGTACATCTCGTGAGCACTTGAATTTGTTACGAACTTTGTAAAAGTTGAAGTGTGGGATGGTTGATTTTTCTTTTGAGTGGAACTATTGAAATAAGGAGAAAAGTGCATTGTTTAGGAAAAACTAAGAGCCACTTGAATTGAAAAGGAAAGAAAAAATAAGTGTATGATTGTGAAAAATGTTCCTTGATAGTAGTAACTTGATGTAATTGTGCTTAAATAACTAGGGAGTTAATGTATATTGATGTGAAGGTGGAGTTTTGGTTTGACATAAGTGTGGAGTTTCTAATGGCTAATTGTAAGTATAAAAGTGTTTAGGGAGGTGTAGTCACTCTTATATCTAAATATATCATATCCATCCCGCAGCCTACATTACAACCAAATAAAGTCCTACGTGATTCTTGACTGAATGAGCTCAAATTAGTAGAGTAGTACACTACGGTCAAACCTATGGTACGTCTTTTGTGGCACATGAATGTTACTTCTGAGAGTGAGTAAATTATTTCCATCTTGAGTTCCCCATTGTTCTTAAATTTCATTATGTTTGGAACTACTATCTATTATTGTGTGAGGGCACTTAATTCATGAAGAAAAGGTAATATCATTTACATCTGTGTTAGAGTAAGTGTGCGGGTTATAAAAATGCGTGGTGCTTTTGAATCAAATTTTGAGGCTAGGATGTTACGATATTGTGCTTATTTTGTTTTAAATATTCTTGGTATGATGATTTATGAGAGTTGTTGAAATATGTCGTGTTTATATGAAGTGTAGTTTTATTGCTCGAGGACGAGCAATAGTTTAAGTGTGGTGTGTTGATGGTAGGCTATAATCCCATATTTTACTCGCTTATTTCACTCTAATTCACTGCACTTTATTTGAGTTTGAGCTTTAATTGATAGTGTTTTGCAATTATTGTGTGTTTAATACCATGTAGGAGTGATTTCAAGCTATGTAGATGTTATGAAATTAATTCGAACTATTTGAAGCTTTGATGTCTGAGTAAAAGCCCAAAGGATTAAGCCGGGATCGTGTTTGGAGGTCGAGGACTAAGTCTGGACGTCAAAAATTGAAGTTTGGTCCGCACTCTGAGAATTCCCCACTGCCGCGGCGCGTGGGGTTCTGCACTTGTGCAATCCTCTGTTGTCTATCAGAAATTAGCTCTCTGGATTTCCCCACTAATGTCCCGCATGGTGCGTCGCCCCATGTTGCGCGCTTGTGCATTATTTACAGAGTTATTTTCCTATTTTGGCTAGGAGAAGGTGGTTCATCTGGGCCCGACCCTACTTGGTATAAATACATGGAAAATTATTATTCTTTTGACTTTTGACACATATGCGACCTAACGAAGCTAAGGAGGAGTTGGAAGAACACGAGCACAAGGATTTCATCATTCCTCCCTCACTCAAGACCCAAGTTTGGATTGAATTTATGTTTCCCTATACTCTAATTTTATTTGTGATGAATTACTCCAAATGTATGGAGTAGTTCTCTTTGGGGTTTGATGGATTTGGTGTATTGATGATTGCTTGTGGATTATAACTCTAGTTTTATGTATTGAAGCTTTTTTGGATGATTTAATTATTGAATTTATATTCACTTGTTCATGTAATCGAGAGAGGCATAACTTGTGATATCTTTGCATTATATTGTTGGTTCAGTTCATTAATTCTTCTTAGTAATCAAAAGAGGCTAGTTGAATCATTGATTAAACATAGTTAGGAGTATAATCGAGAGAGGTTCTCCTAAAGACCAATCCCCCACGCATTCTTGCATATCTTCACGTGCTTAAACTGGTTCATCTTGTGAGGTTAAGACTTAATCGAGAGAGGAGTTTTTGTTGAATGTTTGAACTAATAATTGAGTGAATTCGAGAGACTCACTTAAATAATAGAAGTGAATTACCTAGAGTTAGATCCCAAACAATTATCTTGCCCCTATCCTATCAACTCCTATTTTCTCCCATTGATAACTTCATTGCTTACCTTTGTTGCGATTGTCATTAGTCAATAGTTTTAGATTCTTAGTTAATTATAGTTAGAAATCATAGAAATCTCAATTGTTGATAATTTTGGATAGCAATCAAGCTAGAAACTACAAGAATACTGTTTAAATCTAATCCATGTGGATACGATATTATACTATACTATATTTAACCAGCGAGCATAATTGAAGTGTGTGTTTCGAGCTCGTCAAGTAATGATGAGGGACAGTCAAGACACCTACCGGACTAAACAACTTGAACAAGTGTGAAGCTGAACTAATAGAGAAACAATATTAATATAAAGCTAAGCAGTATACGGAATACAAAACAATACTTGCAATGGTACACTAGTAACATCAATGTTTAACAGGAAGCAGTTAGGTAATAATGTTGTAGAGTAAGCTGATCACAGTTTAAGCCCGGTGAAATCAAATAAAGGAAAACCAGCAACAACTCAATAAGAACAACCTCTTTCACACCATATCTGTTCAAGCATTTCCACGAGGAAGCGAACCTCATAATCACAACTCACGGGTCCCAATTCATGAACCCTAATAACTTGGCATCTTGTGCCCACATTAAAACTAATAACCGCACGGACGACTCACATGCCAATAGAACAATCCTCACATAGAAGACAAGTAGACAAGAGTACATATAATGGTCAATGACATCAGGATTCATCTTCTTAAACCGATATGGGTGATTTAACTACGTGTATGCTTGTGCAAGTATTCTACTACAATTCAAGTCAACAAATAAGAGTAGAGACAATGAACGTCACATAAGAAATGATCACCACGCAATGTACAGTGTAATAAAGCCAGAAATGCTATTTGAAGCAACGACTAGCACAACAAGATTAGCTACATAGAACTAAGCAAATAGTGTAACACGGAGGAAGACAATTAATAATATGCTAAGGAGAAACAATCAAATACAAGTACAAAAGAATGGGAAAATGACAACAAGAGCCCTACCGAGGTACCGCCTCGTAGTGTTAATCATAAAATGAATCACAAACTTTTCTTATATCACCGCGAGAGCCTTTATATTTAATTTTTGAAAATCATTTTTTCCGAAATAGCATCCCGCATTTTAGCCCACCTTATCACACCGCATGGCTTCTAGTAGTTCCCCCACTAGCCATGCATTTCAAGACCACCTTATCTCACCGCATACATTTTAACACCCAGGCCTTATACCACCGCATGCGTGTCAATAATAACAACAGCACGGAAGAAACCTCGTGCAACACAATAACAACAGCACGATAGAAACCTCATGCAAACACAATAATAACGGCACGGCAAAAACCTCGGGCAAACAACATAACAATTATCTCAACAATAACACGTATGTCAAAACATAACAACTCAAATAAATGACTTTCACAATATATGCCCACATGCCACAACATTTCCCTAAAACAGTATCAATATCACAATCACGCATAGCCCTCGGCTCAACAACACTGAATAGAACAGCATCAATGACAATAACACGAGAATACGATAATTAAATTAACTCAGGAACTTCAAAACACAATGAAATGGAAGAACGAGCTCACAAGGAAAGACACAACAAGGTATAATGGTCTTAACAAGAATAGATCAATAAGGAAGAGATAATGTGTAGCTATGATTCCACAAAAGTACAATTCAATGATAAGAGGGATAACATGAATCAATGATTCCAAAGAAGGATAAGTCAACAATAATAAAGGATAACAAAACTTCATTTAGGGTTTAGCAATTACGGAAGAGATACAACAATTCAATGAAGGATAAGCAGATTATGGAAAAGATAATAAAAACTTCAATCAAGGATAAACAATTACGAAAAGGATAGCATGGCAATAAAAGAGGCAACAAGTTCAGTTAAGGCACATAAGAGTTTAATCGGCAATAAGGGTAAAACATGAAGCAATTAATTCCAAATAAAACATGTAAGGGTGAATTTAGTAAATGTGGAATTTAACATGACAAAACAACTTCATATTTAATGGACATAAGAACCTAAGAGCCCTAAATGGTCAAATTTCCATAAATAAGCCCGAGCATATACTCGTCACCTCGTGTACACAGCCTTCACATGACACAATTAGCACTAAAGACTCCAATCCTAGAGGGTAGTCCCCCCCCCCCCC
>AWOL01S0006177.1:21637-43013 GCA_000715115.1 Nicotiana otophora
GGGTAGCCCCCCCCCCCCCATAAAGTTAGGCAAGATACTTACCTCAAAGAAGCCAGACAGGTACTCTAAAATGACCTTCTTGAGTGAAACAATCTCCGGACGACTCAAATCCCAAACAACCACGTGAAGAACCCCTCAAACATCGCTCAAATCTGAGGTCTCTAGCTCAAAAGATTAAAAATTGACAAAACCCACGATTTTGGAAAATATATTTTGCTGCCCAGTGATTTACACATCGCGATCGCGGAAGAAATAATGTGATCGTGTAAAAGAAACTCCGCTGCCCAGAAAAAATACACTATGCGATCGCGAGAATAGGAATACGATCATGTAGAAGACATCACACTGTCCCACCAGAAGCTCTACGCGAATGTGGAAAAAGGAGTGTAAATGTGAAGAAGTAGAACCCACACGCTCATGATCTCGAAGTTCTCACTGCAAACACAAAGAAGGAAATTGATCGGTCACAAAACAGGCTACGCGATTGCGACCGGAATTCTGCAGTCCGCACTTTGTCAAAATCCTGTTGGGTTCTTTAGCTTGGTTTGAGGCCGTAGATAGAATTCTGCATTCTGCACTTTCTTCTGCGGCCACATAAATCCTTCTGCAGAGCGCACTTATTT
The DNA here is from genome assembly GCA_000715115.1 of Nicotiana otophora. NCBI lineage: Eukaryota > Viridiplantae > Streptophyta > Magnoliopsida > Solanales > Solanaceae > Nicotiana > Nicotiana otophora. The sequence goes on from AWOL01S0006177.1 coordinate 22,261, forward strand.
GCTTATGCGCCCTGTATTGCCTTGTGATTCGAAACACTTCTTTTTAAGTCGGATTTTATCATGGGAGACCAAACTTCCAACATTCCTACAATTTGCATAATTTCATTAGTTTGAGAATATAAATCAATACTTTCAGACTAAAATAAAATCAAAAAGGTGTTAATAAGTAGTCAAAATCCCCACTTATCAACTCCCCCAAACTTAAGTCTTTGCTTGTCCTCAAGCAAATAAATTAGTCCCCACCTCCTAGAGTTCAGCGACCCAAGGGTGAGCCATCCACACATCAGTTGGGACCAACAATTACCCACACTACTCATGCATTATCAACAAGGCGACAAGTCAAATATCCATGCACATATAGTTCTAATGTGACATTTGAGCTTCAAGAATTGACTTTACTCATCAAGGACTCTTGTTCTATCATGTATGCCATGGTGGACTCCAAACTCTTCCTCCTCTACTTTCCATTTGCCCAGCTCACTTAAGAAATTAACACTCAATCTGAAGATTCATGAAAGGCTCACTCATTTCTCACAAGAGAATGTCACAAGTACGGCTTCAATACCATAGGCTTGCCCCTCATGTAGATCGTCACAAATATAAGCTCACTCGGTTTGACATCAAGTAGGATTTGTTTCAGGATATAATTAAGGCTTTGGGGTTAGGTAAGATACCATATGGGTAAGTGGTTACACCTTTCCTTAAGCACTCCACACTTTCATTTCTCAGCTCATAATTGCCAATTCTTAGAGGCACTTTCTTTTTATTGGGGACTAGAGAGACATAACATCACTCTTTCTTGATCATTTCATTCTTTTTTCTCCCTTTTTTATTTCTCAATGTTTGGGATCATTACCTCTTTTTAAATCCATCAACCCTTCCATATATTCACGTTTTGCATTTTTCTTTCTGTTCTTTTCTTTTCTTGGCTTCGCTTTTCATAGAGATAATTTATTTTCTCCTTTTGTGCCTTGATACCTTTATTTAAATTTCTCATGTCTCCCCCAAAATTACATTTTAAGCCATTTGTTTCACAAGAGTGTTAAGGAAAGTTTGTTTGCCAAGAGAGGGTCATAACAAATTAGGTAAAGGCCTGTAACATGGTTATCAAATGAGAAACTCTAGAGGCTCAAAGGGTTTGACTAGGGATAGCGACATTGGTTGGCAATAGTGTGACGACCCAGCCGGTCGTTTTGAGAGTATTAGCCCCGAACCCCTAATTATTGATCCCTCTATTTTTATTTTGTTGTTACGTAACTTTCCGGGAGGATTTGTTCTTGGTTTAGGAGTGGAATGGGACACATAGTCCCTAAATTCGGAGTTTAAGTTTTAGGAATTGACCGTAGGTTGAACTATGTTAAGACGGCTACGGAATAGAGTTTTGACGGTTTCAATAGCTACATAGGGTAATTTTGGTCTTAGAATCGTGTTCGGATGCTGAATTGGAGGTCAGTAGGTCTTTTTAGCGTCAATTGGCGAAAGTTAGAAAATTGGATGATTTTTGGAAAGTTTGATCAGGAGTGGACTTTTTGATATCGGGGTCAGATTCTAATTCCAGAAGTTGGAGTAGGTACGTAATGTCAATTATGACTTGTGTGCAAAATTTGAGGTCAATCGGATTTGATTTGATAGGTTTCGGCATCGGATATAGAAGTTTGAAGTTTTAAAGTTCATTAGGCTTGAATCAATGTGTAATTCATGTTTTTAACATTGTTTGATATAATTTAAAGGCTCGACTAAGTTCGTATGATGTTTTAGCACTGGTTGGTATATTTGGTCACGGTCCCGAGGGCCTCGGGTGATTTTTAGATGGTTAACGGATCAATTTGGACTTGTGAGAATGGCTGAAGTGCACCAGTTCAGGTGTAATCGCACCTGCGCAAGATTGACCGCAGGTGCGAGCTCACAGAAGCGATCATTTGGGCGAAAATACGAGGCAGGAGGAAATGGCATGTGGTCGCAGATACGGCATGAAGGTCGCAAAAGCGACTCCTCTTCTTTAGAACAGTGATCGTGGAAGTGGACGAGTGCTTGGGAGGCATGTCCGCAGAATCGGGCTTTGGACTGCAGAAGCGGAAGTGGTCAAGGGATCTGGGACCATAGAAGCGGCTTGGTGACTCGCAGAAGCAAAGTGAGGGGACGCAGGAGCGGAATAAGCCACAGATACGGGCGATTAGTCGCTTCTGCGACATCGCAGAAGCGGTTAAGTTTCCGCATAAGCGGTAAAGTTTTTGCAAAAGCGGAAGTGCTAGCAGAACACTTAAATGCAAGGGTTCGCGATTTTTCTTCATTATAAACATTTTGAGCTCGGCTCTTGGCGATAGTTTGAGAGCATTTTCGAGGGATTTCTTGAGGTAAGTCTGTTGTACTCATTTTTTATCAATAATCTTATTTCTCTATTGATTTTCCCACCTAGTTTGTTTGTATTTAAGGTGGAATTTGGGAGTTTGAGGCTAGGGATTTGGAGAGTTTAAGTTGGGGATTTGAGTGGCGACTTGGTGTCATATTTTGGTAAAATTGGTATGGTTGGACTCGTGGTCGAATGGGTGTTCGTATTTTGTGACTTTTATCCGATTTCGAGATGTGGGTTCGGGTCGACTTTTTGGGCCGAGTTTTCAATTTTTTGCTAAAGTCGTAGTTTTAATATTTAAATTAGTTTCTTGTAGTTGTATTTATAGTATGTAATTGCTTTTGGCTAGATTTAGAGCGTTCCGAGTCAGAAAATCGAGGGAAAGCCATTCTTATTGACTGATTGAGCTTGGTTTGAGGTAAGTGACTTGTCTATCCTTGTGTGAGGGAACCTCCTCTTAGGATCTGGTACTGTTGTAACAATTGATATGTGAACGCCGTGTACGAGCGCGTACACGGGCTAAAGGTGGAAATTTCGGTTCTTGCTGAGTAGTTTTCTTTTAAATTCCTTAATTGAGTTGCCTTAGCATGCGTAGTTATCATTTTTAGCCTAGTATCACATGTCTACGTGTCTTAACTCTTACTTGAAATTTGTGCAACATGCTTAGTTGAATTACGTGCTTCCGTGACCTGGCATTCAGTCTTTAATTGTATGATTCCTTGTTGTAAATTCATTATTCCATAGGTTATGAATAGTGTATTTACTTTTGGAACTACGAGGCGGTACCTCAAGAGCTCCCCCTATCATGTATTTACTTTTGAGACTACGAGATAGTACATCGGGAGATCTCCTGTTGTATATTTACTTTTGGGACTATGAGGCAGTACCTCGGAAGATCCCCCTGTTGCATATTTACTTTTGGGACTATGAGGTGGTAACTCGGGAGATCTCCCCTGTTTTGTATTTACGTTTGGGACTACGAGGCGGTACCTCGAGAGCGCCCCTAGTGTTTACCTCTATTTGATGTGTTGTTACCTTTCTGTAATTTCTCGTTATTCATTACTCAGTCATTTCATTTATTATTATATTTTCTGCTTCATTTCCTTTTTATTCTAGTAGGGACCTAACCTGACCTCGTCACTACTATATCGAGGTTAGGCTTGACATTTAGTGGGTACCAGTGTGGTGTACTCATATTATACTTTTGCACATTGTTTTGTGCAGATCCAGGTACTGCTTACCAGGCCAGGTACCAGTGAGCTAGACCGTACGTGAAGACTTCAAGGTATATCTTCCAGCGTCTGCAGACCTCGGAGTCACCCTCTATCCCTATGATGTTGCTTTCTTTATTGTATTAGATTCTAAAGTATAGAGACACTTACCATTTCTCTCTTTAGAGTTTGTGACTCATTTCTACCGGGTTTTGGGAGTTATAATTATCTGAATCAGAGTTTTTATATGTATTTCATATGTTGAGATTTGAGTTCATTTTTATATTCAGTTATTCCGCAAATAGTTAGGCTTACCTAGTCTTAAAGACTAGGTGCCATCGCGATACCCTACGGAGGAAAACTGGGGTCGTGACAAGTTGGTGTCAGAACACTAAGTTCATAGGTGTTATGGGTCATAAGCAGGTTTAGTAGAGTCTCGCGGATCGGTACGGAGATGTCTGTACTTATCTTCGGAAGGCTATGGAACTGTTAGGAAAAGCTTCACTTCTTTGATTCCTTATCGTGCAATATTTTGACACTAGATTCTAAATGTCTGCCTTTCTAGATTCTGAGAAGTTCAGATCTTTCTGTGAAATTCTAAAGAACTCGAAAGGCACCATGTATCCATCCCTCTAGTCTTTAGGAATTCATATTCTCCACTTTTGATTCAAATCCCTGAAAGTAACAAAGACATGGAGAGAAAAAAATTAAGCTTCTGCCATAAAACATGAAATTCGGAACGCAATGAACAATTTTCTGAAATGAATTTTCACTATTATTTTGGTTTACAAAAGGTGGTAGAGAATTATATCCAGAGAGAATTATATTATTGTGTTTCAATTTGCGGTTTCCCTTTCTTTTTTCTTCTCTAGAGAAGATCGGGGCCGGCAACAAAATTACACATATGCAAGATAGTTGCAAGCTGTCTTTATGAAAGTAATTTATTTTCAAGGTCACAAAGGATTTAGGAAAATTTTAAGCAAGATAAACGGAAAGAGATTCAACATGTTTTCTTTTTTTCAATTTTTTTTGTTTCGTCTTTTCTCAATTGGTGAAAAAGAAGAAAGATAATAAAGTATACACAAAGATATATCTTCCAATTTGGCATCCAAAATATAGGAAGGCTAAACGATATTTGAAAAATTCAAATATTGAAGTAAGGAAGCTTGTATATAACAACGGAAACTTACCTGAAAAGAAATTTGCGTCCTTATTTCTTATGTCACTATCTAGTTTTCTACAATTAATAGAAGGCTAGAATGATTAACATCCGCAATCAGTTGATAGTAAAAAAATATAGTCAGTTCTTTGATAAACATTTCAATCAAATGTGGTGTGAAGTATACTGCACACAAAGGCATGCTGTTTATTCATTTTTTTTCCCATTAAAGATTGGGATTAGTATCTACAATATCATACAAGATAGTACGAAAATACATGATAGTATATCGAAGATATGGAAGCCAACTTCTACTAACTTTCTCAACATAACCTAAGGGAAAGTGATATAACAGAACAGATTGTGCCCTTTGCAGATGAACATATTTCAGGAACTATGAGATCCTCGTTCTTCATAGCTAGTCTAACCAATGTCGTATACCGGTTATATGGCAACAAACATGTATGCATAGTAACTTTTGAGGTCTGAATACCTTGTAAATTGAACTATGTGATACCAACACACAATTCATTCTCCTATACATCAAATAATCACAAATTTTCATTCAAACCGTAATAGATGGTCATTTACTAAAAGTAAGAAAGGTTATTGAAAGAAATTACCCCCTCAATCAACAAATAAGGCTGGCGAATTTCATAAGATCTTTTTCCTCTGTTGTATAGACATATTATTATAAAGATAACTTTCCCCAAACAAACAAAATTTTCCAATAGGTTGCGCAATATCCCCTAACCATGTTTTCCCGAGGAAAAGTGGCCTCAAAATTACCTGATCTTTCACTACTCACAATTCTTTGCATATCCTCACTTTGTACTTTCTTTTGCATCCAAAAAAAATACAACAATGGTTAACTTTCATTGTCCTCAAACTATAAGCTGAAATCGAGAAGAATAAAAAGAAAATTATGCATTTTTCAGTGAGATCCAAATCGCAACATTCTGCTTTACATTTGCCAGTAACAGAGTTTGACCCATTGTAAGGTTTAATCATTGCGTTTTAACATAGTCAGTTTAAGACCTTGGAATTTAAAAAACATATAAGCAATTTAGTTTTCTTGAACATTGACTACACAAGAACATGAAAATAAAGTTATAAGATATCAGAATCAATCGACTTTTGACATTCAAACTTAACTTGGACTTTGTAAAGACTCCATTAAATAAGGTACGGGAAAAAGCCAAATTATTTGGAGTTGTATTTAAAAACTCTTGGAAACTACAGAGAAAATGCAGAAAAGGAAATTCTACTTTCGAAGGCGTTGTTCCAGTTTGAAGAAGAAAGCTAATGTTTTGAAGAAGAATAACCATTGTACAAACCCTTTCACATTCTTAACAATATTGTTGACCCTTCTTTCGCATCCATCACAGTCCAGTATTTAAACCTTCTACCAAGAAAAAGGAAGAAGAATTTTCGAATAATACAAAAATTATAAATTGAGAATAAGCAAAGAGGAAAAGGCAGAAAGAAAGATAGAATAGTAAAACGCGGAAATTTATTGCATCATATGCATGTACATAGAAATTCCAATGATTCAATAATAGCTCATATTATCCCTAAAATCTGCAGAGATCCATATTTACTTAATCTCAAATTTTCATTTCCAGTTTTCTGCACAAAGTGTGAACTTTGATGTTAATTAAGATTAAGTATACAAAGAAGATGGAGAAAGAAATCTACAGGGGTCAAAAACCTACAGTTAGATTAGGAGTAGGGGAGAAAGGAGTTTTCTATAAAAGGAGAGCAATATTGTCACGATCTGGAATTCTCACCATCGGACTGTGATGGTGCCTAACATTTCACTTGCTAAGCAAGCCAACAGTAGAGACTCATTAAGCCACTTCTTATACATTTCCGTAAATAACAGTAAATAAGCTATAACGAGTTTAAAGCGAGTGGGGAAATATATAATAGCCTCAATATATATATACTACTACCCGGATCTGGAGTCACAATTCACGAACTTTTAAGATTTTTCTACAAGTAAATATCAGAAAGAAATACAACTATTTTCGAAAGGAAAGAAACAGTAAAATGCAATGGCTAGAAGGGGACTCCAGGGTCTGCGGACGCCGGCAGATCTACCTTGGGTCTCCTGTTAGATGAATCCAGCACCTAACCTCACGATAAGCTCGGACAAGCACCACAATCTGCACAGGAAATGCAGAGTGTAGTATCAATACAATCGACCCCATGTATTGGTAAGTGCCGAGCCTAACCTCGACGAAGTAGTGACGAGGCTAAGGCGAGTCACGCACACTACAACCTGTACGCAGTATATATATATAATAAAAGCATAATAGGAAATGCAGAATAGAAGAAAGCAGTAAATTGCAAGAAATACGATAACTCCCGGAGATATATCAACAGTGTTCAGAAATTACAGATCCTTAAGTGCAAAAGAGAATAACGTAAAGCTAACACAGCTCAGGGAAACATAAATACATAGGTTGTTGCGGCGCGCAACCCGATCCCGCCATATCACAATAACACAATCATAGTTCACCCTTATTCCACCAAATAATCCACCCTTATTACACCTGTTGCGGCGTGCAACCCGTTTCCACCGTATAGTATAAATTCACCCTTATTCCACCTCAATATACCACCCTTATTCCTCCTCTTACGGCGTGCAACCTGATCCCACCATATCAATATTAATTACTCAGCATGTACAGAAATTTCACAATTTAAATCATAGAAACCCTTCACAATACTTAAACTCCAAATCGAAATAATTAGGAAACTTGTACACCATGAAAATTCACATAAGTAATATTACACAGCGAGACAAATTAAGAATCTACAACAGAAAGGTACCGGTAAACTAGCTTACGCAAATAACAGGAGATAATGAAACTATAGAAGAACTAATATCATTAACCGGAAGAAATAATGTCTAACACGTAGCAATTAGGCATGGGAACACAAGTAGAGTATGTAACAATTAAGACAGGGAAAGAGACAAGATGACAAAAACAAGAGAAACAGGGAAAACAGATAAATTGGCGGCGCATAAGTACTCGTCACCTCACATATACGCCGCTCTCATGAATTTCACATAGTAAATAGTCTAAGGTTCCTAATTCTCTCAAGTCAAAGTTAGACACAACACTTACCTCGCTCCAAAGGCCACTCAATGCTCAATTACCGTTTTTCCTCTAGAATCAACCTCCAAACCACTCGTATTTATCCACAAACGATATAATAATATCAAATATTGCTAAAGAAATCAATTACAATGCATAAATTTAGATTTCTCAAACTTTCTCCTAAAAAGTCAAAAATCGACCCCGGGCCCGCTTGGTCAAAACCTGAGGTACGGACCAAAATTCATTTACCCATTCACCCCCGAACCCGATTATATAATTTATTTCGAAATCCGACCTCAATTCGAGGTCTAAATTACAACTATGCAAAAATTCCTAATTCTACCCAAACCCCCAATTTTCACCCTGAAAAATCTAGATTTTAGGTTGAAAACTCATGAAATGTAATGGGTAATTGAAAGAAAGTAGGTTAGAATCACTTATCAACGAATTGGAAAGAAACTCTTATGGAAGTATCGCCTCTAAGGCTTTTAGTTTTGAACTTTTTTGAAAGAATGGCATGAATACCGTAATTGGGACTGTTTTTATTAACTAGGCGTCAGGTATTCATCATGTTCGCGTGAATCCTGGCGCGTTCGCGAAGAGCAATGCCTGTTATGCTTACGCAATCACGAGTCCCTCATCGCATCCGCAAAGGCTGCTCCACCCCGGCCTTCGCGTTCGCGATGAAGAGATGACTGACCCTTCCCCCAGGTCCCTAAAGCTACGCGTTCGCGATGAGCTAGTCGCTTTCGCGAAGGGTAAAGCCCCAATCGCTCTGCGTTCGCGACCCAGCCTTCGCGTTCGCGAAGAAGAAAACCTTACCCATCCCAGTTCACTCTTCGCGATCGCGGGAATGGCTTCGCGATCGCGAAGCACAACGCACCAGAACACCAGCTGCAGCAAAACACCAGATTTTTCTAAGTCCAATTCACTCCGTAGCCTATCCGAAACTCACCCGAGCACACGGGGCTCCAAACTACGAATCGGACACCAAATCAAAGAAAATTTTTCAAGAAAACTTTAAAACTTCTATTTTCATAATCGAACGTCTGAATTACGTCAAATCAACTCTGTTTTTCACCAAATTCAACAGACAAGTCATAAATATTATAGTGAACCTGTACTGGGCTCCGAAACCAAAATACGGACCCGGTATCAATAAATCCAAACATCACTCGATTCTTAAATATCATAAATCTTTGAAACTTTCAATTTTTAACAAAAGTCAATAACTCGGGCTAGGGACCTCCGAATTCGATTACGGGCATACGCACAGGTCCCAATTTGTGATACGGACCCACCGGGACCGTCAAAACACGCATCTGGGTCCGTTTGCTCAAAACATTGACCAAAGTCAACTCTAATGGTTTTCAAAGCAAAATTTCATATTTTTCACAGTGTTTAACATAAAAGCTTTCCAGAAACACGCCCGGACTGCGCACGCAAATTGAGGAGGGTAAAAATGAGATTTTTAAGGCTGCGAAGCGCAAAATTTGGTTCTAAAACATGAGATGACCTATCGGGTCATCACATTCTCCACCTCTAAAATAATCGTTCGTCCTCGAACGGACATAGAAAAGTACCTGAACTAGTGAAAAGGTGGGGATATCTACTTCGCATGTCTGACTCGGACTCCCAAGTAGCTGTCTTGATGGGCTGACCTCTCCACTGAACTCTTAGACCTCAGTTGTCGAACCTGCCGGGCTAGAATAGCCACTGGCTCCTCCTCGTAAGTCAAATCCTTGTCCAACTAGACAGAGCTGAAATCCAATACGTGGGCCGGATCGCCGTGATACTTCTGGAGCATGGACACATGGAACACTAGATGAACTGCTAATAATCCTGGTGGCAACGTAAGCCTGTAAGCCACCTCTCCCACTCTCTCGGGAATCTGAAAAGGTCTGATATACCTAGGGCTCAACTTGCCCTTCTTCCCGAACCTCATGATACCCTTCATGGGTGATACCTAGAGCAACACTCTCTCCCCGACCATGAATGCAATATCACGAATTCTACGGTCGGCATAACTCTTCTTCTTGGACTAAGCTGTGCGAAGTCGATCCTGAATAATTTTGACCTTATCCAAGGCATCCTGTACTAGATTTGTACCCAACAACTGAGCCTCCCCCGGCTCCAACCACTCAACTAGCGACCGGCATTGCCTACCGTATAATGCCTCATAGGAAGCCATCTGAATGCTCGACTGGTAGCTGTTGTTGTAGGCAAACTCTGCAAGGGGCAAGAATTGATCCCACGATCCTTCGAAGTCTATAACACATACGCGGAGCATATCCTCCAAGATCTGAATAGTGCACTCGGATTGTCCGTTCGTATGAGGATGAAACGTTGTTCTCAACTTAACCCGCTTGCCAAACTCACGCTGTACTACCCTCCAGAAGTGCGAGGTAAACTGAGTACCTCAGTCAGAAATGATAGACACGGGCACACCGTGAAGACGGACGATCTTGCAAATATAAATCTCTGCCAACCGCTCCAAAGAATAGGTAACTGCCACAAGAATGAAATGCGCTGACTTAGTCAGCCTGCCCACAGTGACCCAAACAGCATCGAACTTCCTCTGAGTCTATGGGAGTCCAACAATGAAATTCATAGTGATACGTTCCCACTTCCACTCAGGAATCTCTATCTTTTGAAGCAAACCACCAGGTCTCTGATGCACATACTTTACTTGCTGACAATTTAGACACCGAGCTACATAAGCAACTATATCCTTTTTCATCCTCCTCCACCAATAATGCTACCGCAAGTCTTGATACATCTTGGAGGCGCCCGGATGAATAGAATACGGGGAACCGTGGGCCTCCTCAATAATCAACTCATGAAGTCCATCCACATTAGGCACATAAACACGACCCTACATCCTCAAAACTCCGGCATCTCCAACAGTAACCTGTTTGGCACCACCATGTCACACTATGTCCCTAAGGACCAACAAATGAGGGTCGTCATACTGTCGATCTCTGATGTGCTCAGACAAGGAAGACTAGGCCACTGTACAAGCTAGAATACAGCTGGGCTCTGAAATATCCAACCTCACAAGCTGGTTGGCCAAAGTCGGAACATCTGATGCAAGAAGCCTCTCACCGACTAGAATGAACGCAAGGATACCCATACTCGCTGCCTTTCTACTCAATGCGTCGGCCACCATATTGGCCTTCAAGGGATGATAGAAGATGATGATATCATAGTCTTTTAATAGTTCCAACCACCTCCTCTGCCTCAAATTGAGATCCTTTTGCTTGAACAAATACTAAAGGCTCCGATGATCCATGAAGACCTCACACGACACGCCGTAAAGATAGTGCCTCCAATTCTTCAGCGCATGAACAATGGCTGCCAACTCTAAGTCATGGACATGGTAATTCTTCTCATGAACCTTTAACTGCCGTGACGCATATGCAATCACCCTGCCCTCCTGCATCAATACCGCACCGAGCCTAACACGGGACGCATCACAATATACCGTATAAGATCTTGAACTTGTGGGCAACACCAACACCAGCGTTGTAGTCAAAGTAGTCTTGAGCTTCTGAAAGCTCGCCTCACACTCGCCTAACCATTTGAACGGGGCACCCTTCTGGATCAACCTGGTCAATGGGGATGCTATAGATGAAAACCCCTCCACAAATCGATGATAATAGCCCGCCAAACCCAAGAAACTTCTGATCTCCGTAGCTGAAGTGGGTCTAGGCCAGTTCTGAACTGCCTCAATCTTCTTAGGATCTATCTGAATGCCCTCTGCTGATATAACATGCCCCAAGAAATCGATTGAATCCAACCAAAACTCGCACTTTGAAAATTTAGCATATAACTGGCTGGCTCTCAAAGTCTGAAGTACAATCCTAAGATGTTGCTCATGCTCCTCTCGGCTGCGGGAGTAGATCAAGATATCATCAATAAACACGATCACAAAGGAGTCCAAATAAGTCTTGAACACTCGGTTCATCAAATCCATGAATGTTGCTGGGGTATCTGTCAACCCAAAGGACATCACCAAAAACTCATAATGCTCGTACCGAGTCCGAAAAGCTGTCTTAGGGACGTCGGATGCCCTAATCCTCAACTGATGGTAGCCAGATCTCAAATCAATCTTCTAAAACACCTTGGCACCCTGAAGCTGATCAAATAAATCACCAATCCTCGGTAATGGATACTTGTTCTTGATGGTGACTTTGTTCAACTGCCGATAATCTATACACATCCTCATCGATCCATCTTTCTTCTTCACAAACAATACAGGTGCACCCCAGGGTAAGACACTAGGTCTAATGAAGCCCTTATCAAGAAAATCTTGCAAATGTTCCCTCAATTCTTTCAACTCTGGCGGGGCAATACGGTATGGCAGAATGGAAATGGGCTGGGTGCTCGGAGCCAAGTCAATACAAAAATTAATATCTCTGTCGAGTGGCATCCCCGACAGGTCTATAGGAAAAACATCTGGAAACTCACAAACAACTGGCACTAAATCCATGGAAGGAACCTCCGCACTAGAATTGCGTACATAAGCCAAATACGCTAGACATCCCTTCTCGACCATACGTTGAGCTTTCATATAAGAGATAACCCTGCTGGTAGAATGGCCAGGAGTCCTTCTCCACTCTAATCAAAGTAACCCCGGCAAGGCTAAGGTCACCATCTTGGCGTGACAATCCAATATAGAATGATAAGATGATAGCCAATCCATACCCAAAATGACATCAAAAATGACCATATCGAGAAGTAGAATATCTACACGAGTCTCAAGACCACACACGAATGATAAACACGATCTACAATAATAGAATCCCCCACAGGTGTGGACACATACACAGGAGCACTCAAAGAATCACGAGGCACAACCAAATATGAAGCAAAATAAGATGACACATAGGAGTAAGTAGATCCCGGATGAAATAGAACTGAAGCATCTCTACTGCAAACTGAAACAGTACCTGTAATAATAGCATCGGATGACTCAGCCTCAGGCTTGGTTGGAAAAGCATAACATCAAGGCTGGGCCCCACCACTCTGAACCACGTCCCTGGGACGACCTCTAGCTGGCTGGCCTCCACCTCTAACGGCCTGACCTCCACCTCTAATAGTCTGGCCTCTCCCCCTGGCTACCTGACCCCTGCCTCTGGCTGGATGAGCAGGTGGTGCCACAACTGGTGCCGAAACCATGGCACGAGAACCATGATATTATCGCGGGACGCCCAATAATCTCGGATAGGTCCTCCTGATATGCCCATAACCACCACACTCGAAACATCCATCTTGATATTGTGGCTGCAAAAACTGAGACTGACCTGAACGAGCCAGATGACCACGGTAATAACTCTGAATAGGAGGTGCACTGATAGGAGCTAGTGGTGCACTATAGGCTGGCTGTTCAGGATGAGGCACATAAGGATCACGACTCCCTGAAGCACTATGGGATGCCTGAAGCACTGAATGAAATGGCCTGGGAGGATGGCCCCTACCAAAAGTACCCCTACCTCCAGATGAGGCACCGCTGAACCTCCCGGAATGACGAGGTCTCTTGTCAGACCCCTGACCTCCCTGTGCAAGAACCATCTCGACTCGCCTGGCGACATCGGCAGCCACCTGAAAAGATATCTCACTCCCAGTCTCCTTAGCCATCTGCGATCTGATAGGCTGAGCAAGTCTATCAATGAACCTCCTCACCCTCGCTCTCTCGGTGGAAAGCAGATGTCACTCCCCGAGCCTGGGGGGGGGAGGGGGCGAGACCGACACCCGATACCTTATCTATCCTTGCGTACCAACTTGCGACTAAGTGGATCTGAACATATAATGTCATACCTTGGCCAGGGGCCACATTGTAAGATAATTTGCGAAACAAAATATAAAACTGAATAAAGAGTAACACTGACTAAATGTCAACATAAAGTTGAGCCGGCAAGGCCGTCATAACTACTATAACTGACAAGCCAACAAAATATACATACAGGGCCTACAAGAACAACATACTGCACTAGCTGACAGGATATGTCTACAAGCCTCTGTTGATGAATGTACTGTGATCGGAACAAGGCCCCGACCTACCCATAACCTATCTACATATATACACAAGATGTACACCAAACTTCTAGACCCGGCAACTCCAAAGGATGCGGAGCTTACCGATAACGCTAAACTCGGGCAATACCTATTGAGGAGGTCTACCGGTCTGTCTGTCTGAAACTGCACGCATGAAATGCAGCGCCCTCAGAAAGGGACGTCAGTACGAAATAATGTACCGAGTATGTAAGGCAATATACTAAAAGCTAAAACTGAATTGATAATATAATGACTGAAAGTAACTGGAAGTCAAAGATAATATGAAGATATGCCCACTTGCTGATACTAACTCAACTCTCTCAATATAGTAAGTAAAATAGTTGTTCGGCCTTATAAGGCTCGGTATATATATACAACTACTCTACCGTAGTAGGCTCGCTCATAGGCGCTCGGCCATACTAGGCTCTGTATCCCGGCCATTCTGGGCTTGCTCAAATGCGCTCGGCCATAGTAGGCTCATTATATAACTTATCATCTGATCAGAGGTTGCCCAATAGGGGCCTGCCCATCTATTATAGCTCTATGGTAATGAAAATACTGTAATACTGTATATATAGGCTCTCTGCTCTCTTGACTGGAAGAAGACAATACTCAATTAAATATAAAGTCCCGATAAGGAGAATACTGTAACTTATGAGACTAGGAAAATATACATAAATTCGGGAGTATGAACTTCTCTTTATGCCTCGTTATCAAATACATGTAATTACGAGACCATGCCAAAATGAAGAAAGGGATTAGCCTTAACACACATGGAGTAGGAAAAAATCCGTATGATATTCTTGAAAAAGGTTGCACTGTACTCCCTTAGAATCATAAAAATCTCACGTTGCTAATATGCTAATAATTCTTGTTGGAATTATTTGGTTGCAAGAACTTTTGTTGAAAATTTATAGGAATTGACAAATTGCTAACGTTCTAATTGAAGTGTTCTTGGTATTGAAATGTTTTGACAGCTAATTTGCTTATAGTGTTCTTGGTATTGAATATCTTGGAAATGAAGTGTTATGAAAATGAAATTTGTTGAAAACTTATAAGAATGTCTAACGTCCCCCACTTCTGATTGTAGTATTGTTTTTGTATTGAAATTCCTAGAATTGAAATGTCTTGTACTTAGCATAGTAGGTTTCCACCTAATCAAAATGACTATGAGTCATTTCTCCAAGAAGTGGCTTGCTGCCACGTGGGGTGGGGGTGGGGGTGAAAATTTTTAATCTTTATCCACTTATTAGGTAATTAGGTAATGTCTCGTTACCCGATAATTAATCAATTACCTGCATAATTAAGAATTGTCTCAAATTACTTAAAATTCCACTTATTTTTTATACACTTGATACATCATACTATCATGGTCATACGGTACCTTGTATGGTACTAGTTCATAAATATCGGGTATTATCGCTCGGACCGTATTTTATCCCAAATCGACAACCTTCAACGAAACTCATTTTCTTTAATTGGTGTACCCTTTATCCTTCATGGAACTTACTTATTGCTTGTTATAAATATCATAAATAGTCTAACCTCAAGATAATCTCATCCCCGAGTCTATGGCAATTAACTGAAGACAAAACTTTAATGTACGAGAAACGCGAGATGTAACATCCTTCCCCTCTTAGAAATATTCGTCCTTGAATATTTACTCTTAGATGCCTTGAAAAACTTTTGTGAGAGTCTTCTCCGTATACTAGACTAAAACCACCCTTCATACGACCAGAAAACATACTATATATGTCATACTTGGCTTCACACAACTGTCTATTATAAATTCGGAAAGTCAAAAATAGGAGCTTACCTAAGGACCTACTAGCCTGAATAGGGCTGTGCTGAGGTATTCCATCTTGAGCCATATCTCCAGTTTAAAATAGGTGGGGGTATTTAGACTTCAGCTCTTCCTCCGCTTCACACGTCATCTCTTCCACGTTCTTGTTTTTCCATAAGACCTTCACAAAGGCTACCTCCTTATTCCATAGCTTGCGGATTTGTCGGTCTAGGATGGCAACCGGAATTTCCTCGTATGACAAGTCCTCGGTAATCGGTACATCATTCATGGGCACCACTCGGGTAGGAACGCTAATGCACTTCCGTAAAATAGATACGTGAAAAATCGGATGGACAGACTCCAATTCCGAGGGCAATTCTAACTCATAAGCTACTTGGCCCACTCTCCGAATGATCCTATAAGGCCCAATATACCGTGGGCTAAGTTTGCCTTTCTTTCCAAACCTCATCACATCCTTCATAGGTTACACCTCTAAGAATACCCAGTCATTAACCTCGAACTCTAAATCCCATCGCCGCACGTCAGAATATGACTTCTGATGACTATGAGTTGTCAACAGTCGCTCCCGGATGAGCTTTACTTTTTCTATGGCCTACTGAACCAGGTCTGGCCCATGTAACCTAGATTGTCCAACATCAAACCACCCTATAGGAGATCTGCACTTACGCCCATACAAAGCCTCGTACGGAGTCATCTGGATACTGGAGTGGTAACTGTTATTATATGCAAACTCGATAAGAGGTAGATGTTCATCCCAACTTCTTTTAAAATCCAATACACATGCTCGTAGCATATCCCCGAGCGTCTGAATTGTGCGCTCGGCTTGTCCATCAGTCTGTGGATGAAAAGATGTGCTGAGATTCACCTGAGTCCCTAGACCTTTCAGAAATGACCTCCAAAAAGGTGCTGTAAATTGGGCCCTACGGTCAGATATAATAGATATTGGTACTCCGTGTAGTCGCACTATCTCCTTAATATATAATTTTGCATAATCTTCTGTTGTATATGTAGATCTGACCTGTAGGAAATGAGCTGATTTCGTGAGCCTATCGACTATCACCCATATGCAATCAAACTTATGATGAGAACGAGGTAAACCCATGCTAAAGTCCATGTTTATCGCCTCCCATTTTCATGTCGGGATCTCCATAGTCTGCATTAGCCCTCCGGGCTTCTAGTGCTATATCTTCACCTGCTGGAAACTAGGGTACTAAGCGACATACTTAGCAATGTTCTTTTTCATATCGCTCCACCAATACACATCCTTAATATCATGATATATCTTCGTCGACCCAGGGTGAATGGAGTACCATGAATAATGTGCCTCTGACATAATCCTATCTCGTAGCCCTGCTACATTTGGAACACACAAACGACCCCTATATCTGAGAACCCCATCTCCCTTAAGTTCTAACAACGGCTTCTTCTACTGTGGAACTCGCTCTCTCAACTCGACCAACTCTGGGTCCTCATACTGCCTCTCCTTTACTTCAGCTATCAGAGATGATTTTGCAGTATTTTGGAGTACAACTCCACCATTGCCAGAGTCTACCAACTGAACCCCCAAACAAGCCAATTGATGAATCTCTCTAGTTAATTGTCTTTTTTTGGCCTCTACATGTGCTAAGCTACCTATAGATTGGCGACTTAAGGCGTCTGCTACAACATTAGCTTTCCTTGGATGGTAGATAATATTAACATCGTAATATTTCAATAACTCAAGCCATCGCCTCTGTCACAAATTCAGCTCTTTTTGCTTGAATATGTATTGCAAGCTTTTATGATCTGTGAATACATCAACATGAACACCATATAAATAATGCCGTCATATCTTAAGTGCATGGACAACCGCAGCCAATTCGAGGTCATGGGTCGGATAATTTTGCTCAGGCTTCCTTAACTTCCTTGAAGCATACACAATTACTTTCCCATGTTGTATCAGGACACATCCTAACCCGACACCCGAGGCATCACAATACATGGCATAACCATCTGGACCCTCTGGAAGTGCTAGAACTGGCGCTGAAGTCAACCTATTTTTAAGCTCCTGGAAACTCCGCTCGCAAGCCTCCGTCCACTGAAACTTAGTTGCTTTCTGCGTCAACTTCGTTAATGGTGCTAAAAGAGAAGAAAAACCCTCTACGGACCTCTGGTAGTATCCTACTAAGCCTAGAAAGCTACGAATTTCTATCGGAGTGGTAGGTCTAGGCCAGGATTTCACAGCCTCAATCTTCTGAGTGTCTACCTTTATACCTCCATCGGATACAATGTGCCCCAAGAATGCTACAGACTTCAACCACAACTCACATTTAGAAAACTTAGCATATAATTTTTTATCACGGAGGGTTTGGAGTACCACTCGCAGGTGGTCCACATGCTCATTCTCTGAACGTGAATAAACCAGAATATCATCAATAAAGACTATCACGAACAGATCTAAATATGGCCGAAAAATACGCTATTCATCAAGTCCATAAATATGGCAGGTGCATTCATCAACCCCAAGGACATGACAAGGAACTCAAAGTGGCCATATCGGGTCCTGAAAGCTATCTTGGGAATATCTCTCTCCCGAACTCTAACCTGGTGGTACCCCGACCTCAAATCTCTCTTTGAAAAGCATCTAGCTCCCTGCAACTGATCAAACAAGTCGTCTATCCTTGGAAGTGGATACTTATTCTTAATAGTTACCTTGTTCAGTCACCTATAATCGATACACATCCTCAGCGAGCTGTCTTTCTTCCGTACAAATAGTATCGATACACCCCAAGGTGAGGTACTGGGTCAGATGAAACCTTTCTCCAGTAAATCTTTTAACTGCTCCTTCACCTACTTCAATTCGGCAGGTGCCATTCTATACGGAGGGATGGATATTGATTGAGTTCCAGGAAGCAAATCGATGCCAAAATCAATCTCTCGCTCGGGAGGAATACCTGTAAGTTCATCTGGGAATACATCTGCGTACTCTTTTACTATTGGAATAGACTGAAGTGTAGGTATCTCTGCATCCACATCTTTAACTCGCACAATATGGTAAATTCACCCTTTAGTGATCATTTTCCTCGCCTTCAGATAGGAAATAAACCTACATCTGGGTGTCACTGTATTACCTACCCATTCAAGGACTGGCTCATCCAGAAAATGAAATCTAGCTATCTTTGCTCGATAATAAACTGTGGCATAGCAAGCTGCCAACCAGTCCATGCCCATAATAGCATCAAAATCAAACATCTCTAGCTCAACTAGGTCAGCTGAGGTCTGACGACCACAAACTGACATTGTACAATCTCGGTAAACCCGTCTAGCGATAATCGATTCTCCGACCGGTGCAGATACCGCAAAAGGATCACTTAGTATTTCAGGCACTATACCAAACTTCCCTGTGACAAATGGAGTAA
Organism: Nicotiana otophora; assembly: GCA_000715115.1. Taxonomy (NCBI): domain Eukaryota; kingdom Viridiplantae; phylum Streptophyta; class Magnoliopsida; order Solanales; family Solanaceae; genus Nicotiana; species Nicotiana otophora. The sequence continues at coordinate 41,350 of AWOL01S0006177.1, forward strand.
TACATGATAAAGTAGACCCTGGGTCTATCAAGGCATAAGCATCGTGAGAGAAAATGGTCAACATACCTGTCACAACGTCTGGTAAAGACTCTTGGTCCTGTTGACCCACTAAAGCATAGCTACGAATATGGTTACCGCCTAAACTGGAACCTCTACCTCTGCCTCGACCTCTACCTACCAAAAACTGAGACTCGCGCCCTGAAGGATGCACAGACATAGATGATCCTGTTGTTGAATTCGCTGGTTGTGCCATACCCCCAGGATCTCTATTTGGGAAATCTCACATCATATTCCTCAGACGTCCACATGTATAACAAGCATCGGAACTGGCTCGGCATTGGCCCAAGTGTCCTCTACTGCAAATGGCACACTGCGGCAAAAATGGCCATGTCTGCCCCGAACCTCGCTGTCACTGCAAAAATGACGCTTGGGAGCTTTCACCTGGTCCTGACTGAGTATAGCGGTCATACATGTAACCCTGTAGCAGAGGTGGCGGAGGTCTAAGTGGTCGTTCGAAGTACTGGGGCATGTAACTACCCTGAGACTACTTCTGAAACCTGGCAAATCTCATCCTCTTATGCTGCCCCGAGTCAGTCCTCTTCGTACCCTGCTACCGATGCCTACCCCTTTCTATATTCTGGGCAAATGCCTGAATTTGGGAGATATCCATACTATCCTGTAATGCAATAGTGGAACATGCCTCGGTCGACTCTGGGGCCAACCCTGCTATAAACTTGTGGATCCTGTCCCGTATAGTAGCAACTATGGATGGTGCATCTCTGGCCAATGAGTCAAAACGGAGACTATAATCTCAAACACTCATATTGCCCTACTTTAGGGATAGAAATTGATCAACTCGAGCCTGTCGGATCTCCCGCGGTAAGTACTGGTCATGGAAGGCATCTGAAAAATTCTCCCAAATAGATGGAGGTGAATCACGTCCCCTGGACCTTTCCCATCACTCGTACTAAAGGATAGCTATATCTCGGAGTCGAAAAGTTACTAGATCAACTGCCTCTTTCTCCGTGGCATGTATAACCCGAAAGATCCTGTGAAGCTGGTCTATGAAATCCTGCGGTTCCTCCCTCTGATCTGTCCCCGTGAACTCTGGGGGACTCAAAGCAATAAACTCTCTGACCCTCAAACTCCCAGACCCCTCAGAAGATCCTGCACTAGCGGATGCCCTAGCCTGTTGCTGGGTAGCTATCAACTGTGTGAACAAATACACCGCACTCTTCAAGTCCTGATCTAATGGAAACGGAGGGAGAACTGGATGTACGGTCTCCCTAGGAATCTCCTCAGGTGGCGGAGGAGCCGATAATGGCTGAGTAGGGGTCTCTCCCTAGGCCTCCGATTGGGCCCCATCTACTGGGGGTACCCTGCTAGTCCCCTTACCTACTGCTGTTTCTTTCCTCTGGCTAGCCGTAGTCTTCCGAGTTACCGTCATCTGTGCATACAAACGCCAACACGTAAGTTTAACTCAAATTTCCTATAACTCAGTTCTACAGCACGATTTAGATTTGAAAAAAGGGTAACCAACTCCTAAATGCCCTGTAGTCCCCTGCTTATATAATGTGGTGCACGACACATCTATAAACAAGACCCTACTAGACACGGCTTGTAGACTCCCTAGGAATGAATTGCTCTGATACCACTTTTGTCAT
>AWOL01S0006177.1:56628-93762 GCA_000715115.1 Nicotiana otophora
TATATATATATATATTTATTTTTTGGTATGTTATATACAAAAATTAACTTTTAGATCCATTAAAACATACCTGACCAGGGTCTTCAGGAAATAAACTATTCCTCTCCTGAACCTGTAAAGCAAAATATAGTACATATTAATCATTAATCAATAAATGCAACTAATACTGACATGTTAATTCAATTTCACATGCCTTATATGCCACAGCTCTACAGAACACAGATATATCCACATGGTCCGCCCACCTTCCACTATCCCATTAAAAGCGGAGACCGAGTATTCAATTTATCCCACTTTATGTGGCGGTATTTGATTCAGTATAAAGTTTAACGAAGAAAGAATAAATTTTAAAACTTGTGATCTAACACAAAGGCATTTATGTGACCATAAATTATCCCATAAACGATAAAATAAAATTTAAACTATTTCTAGATATGAAAATTATTTTTTGGGGACAGACTTACAGAGAAAAATGTGTTAAAAACATAAATTTAGATAGTATAAGTAAAATATATGGTAGGTACAACCTCAAAGTAATACGTACAAAACAAACATTAATTTAAAACAAAAAGTAAAGCTTTAGATAATCTAAAGCGCGACACACAAACTCATATATATATATATATATGGTAAGCCTATTATGCTAATTAATTATGGTTAAGTGAGAAATTTATTTTCAAATACATAATATGCAACTATTAACTTGATATAAACAGTCTGTACAAACAAGTTTTTATCAACTAAATCATAATAATAAGACACTAATTACACAAAAATTTGCATATCCCACACTGATCCCATCACAACACTCACTACAAAAAAAAAACTGAAATTAATTAGTCGCAAAATCAAATTAATAATGAATTTTTCTATTTAGCTGCAGAATTATCCGTTGTTAATTCCTATTTTCTTTAGTAGTAACTGGTTTGATGGAGTGGTAGGGGGGCGAAGAGCCGAGAAATACGCCAGTATCTCTTTAAGGGGAAGTTTGATTTTTAAACCAAACTAAGTTAAGGGGGCGATTTTTAATTTTCTTACAGATTGTTGATGTTGCTGCCTCATGTTTCCTGATCCACTGCCCAGGTACGGCAAGCTAAGGGCCTGCAATTTTCAAGGGCGTTGAAATTAAGAGAATTGGAATATATATTTTTAGAACTTCAATAACTAAAAAGCATGTCTGAAGACTGAATTTTTAACTTTATATGTACATTTACGCCATCACTGCGTTTCATGGTAGTTTGGGAAAATGAAGGAGAGAAGAAATGTCACCTCAATTTGGCTCTGAAGGAATCTGATGTACCCTATAGCTTCTAACAGGACAGAAGCTGTGTCAGTCTGAAAAAGAAAAACACATATTGAAAGGAAAAAAATTAAGAGTGAGAATATAAAATTTATTTTTCTTGTTAATAAATAATACTCAATCCGTTTCAATTTATGTGAAACTATTTTCTTTTTAGTCCGTGCCAAAACGAATGACCTCTCTCCTTATGGAAACAATTTACTTTTATGCAATGATTTATAGCCAAGCAAAATATATATGATTAATTTTACACCACAAATTCAAAAGTATTCTCTCTTTTTTTAAATTCTGTGCCCAATCAAATGGGTTCAAATAAATTAAAACGGAGGGAGTAACAAAAAATAGATCATAGTCGTTACACAGCCATAGGAGTATCATTAGGACCCTCGAATTGGCAAGTCTGACCAAATTATTACAGATACTAGCGAAAATATTTTTTTAATTAGCAAACTTATTCCTACTTTATTTGCTATTAAAGGTGCAATTGTGAACAAAGGTGGAACTGGGTAAAGAAAATATCAGAACACTAAAAATATAAGTTTTCATGTCTTCTCTTTAATTGGTAAAGAAACTGTAAAGTGAAAACCCTAAAGGATAAAAGGAGAAACATGAAGACAATAAAGAGAATTGACATCTTTTTAGGAGTATAAAAAACTTCTTTCTATGGGATTCCTTTCAAAGCTGAAGATACATATAATTGTGTGACTATTCCACATTAAAAAGGTAAATCTAGGTCATTAGTCTAGTTAAATTAATTGCTTAAATCTTACCTTCCCAAATGGGGAAACAAGTTGGTGAAGGGCTGTTATCCTGTCCCCCAATTTTTCCTTTCTCACCTGTTTTCAAACGGCAAAAGAATTATATAAATGGGATTGATCACAGAGATGTAAGATTTTTGTGGATGTAAAAGAGATAAGAGATTATAGTGATAATGGTAAGGAAAAGAATCACCATGTTTGAAGGTACAGACAATCAAGAAAGACAACAGTGTTGTGACAAAAATGAGAAAGAGATAGATATGGATTAGCTAAAAGGTAGTATTAGAAAAATTATGTTTAAAGTGGTATTTTGATTGGTTTATTATTTACCTTGAAGGTAGACTGAGTTGAAGATGGTTGAACCCTAGCTTTCTTATTAGGTGCCCCGCTTGTAGCTCTACTGTTGCACTTCGCGAAAAGGCAACAAAGAAAGAATTAGTCACTCTTAATCTCCAATTATCGATCTCAAACTAAATTCTACTAGTATATCGATCTCCCTAAAGCAATATTTAAATTGCTGAAATAAAATTTAAGTTAGAAAAAGATCTTAGATCAAAATAAAACTGTAACTGAAACTTAAAGAACATGTACAAGTTTTGCAACCAGATGCATATTTATCATACACAAAGAGGCGAAATGTCGTACTATCAAAAGAGTTTGCAAGCAATAGACCTCTATTACTTTTTTTGGTTGTGGAGGGGTTGCTCTATTATTTCATACCTCAGATGAATGATCAGGAGGTGGGTGTCTTGTATCTGACTTGTTAGAGAAATCGAGCATGTTACTGCTCAAAGTTGTGACACAAGACTTGGGAGATGAGAGTGGCATCATGTGTGACCAAGTAGGTTTACCAGTAATTTCTGTCTGGTGATGGAAGTCCACATTATTGACATGTTCATACATGAAGTTTTTCTGATTTACATTTATAACAGAATCAGCTGCCTGGCTCAGGAACGTCGACTGGTCTTCCCAATTATTCTCCAACTTCGACTTGACGGCCTGCATATTGCTCAGATGTACTGATTTCTCTTCTTCCCCCACCAAGCCTCCACTATTCAAATCCAAACGGTGTATAATTTAGTATTTTCAGAAACATAACACTACATATCAAAGATAAGGTACAATTAATATATGAAACTAACTAGCCAAGAACGGACTAAAGCAAAGACTTTTACTCCCAAGTGAGAAAAAAAGGCAGCCCGGTACACTAATCTGTCGCTATGCGCGGGATTCGGGAAGGGTCGGACCACAACGGTCTATCGTACGCAACCTGCATTTCTGCAAAAGGCTATTTCCACCCGTGACCTCGTGGTCACATAAAGAGCAACTTTACCGGTTATGCGGAATAAAAAAGAAAACCAAAAGATATTTCAGAAAAGAAAGAGGAATATTGAGAAAAGAATTGACAACTGTTCGAAATTCCAGATCAGAAACTTGTCTTAATTTTGCTGCAAGGTAAGAGGCAGTTTATAGTACACTAATGAAAGTTTCTGCTTCATATCCCTCCCCTAAAACACACAACCTTAAACTAGTTGAACTAAAGAGGGGGTGGGGGGTTTTTACAGAAGTAATTGGCTCCATGATTCTGGAAGCTGTTCTTGGTTATCATTCCATGGAGGCAGTGAAGAAGAAGAAGAAGAAGGAAGTGCCACTGTTGGAGAGAAATGATTATTATTAGGAGCCAACAAGGAAGGAACAGTAGCAGCAATTTGTTGATGAGATATGGGAGGCCTCATGTTATTGATATTCCACCAGTTAGGGCTTCCACCCATCATTTGCTGCACTGGTGATTTCTGCATAACACCTCTATTCATTTCTCTATCTTTTTTCACTCTATTCTTCCGGGCAGCTAGCTACCACTAATTCCTTTTAATTACTTCATATACTTTTCTTTCCAATATACTTTTCCTGAAGATCCCAAGCAAGTCTTGTTTGAGAGGTCTTCCTACTCCTGATTATCTAGAGGAAAGAAAAAAGAGTAGCTATAGTTATTTAGAGAGAAGAGAGAGAAGAGAGAGAATTTTGAATCATGGGGTTTTGACAACTTTTGTCTTTCTATTCCTTTCTTTCTCTCCTTTTTCTTTATTATTACTCCTATTAGCTTTCCTTTATTATTTTTTCTCCCCTTTATGTTTTCCCTTTCCTTCTTTACTTTTTTCTTGCTTTTACTTTATTAAAAGGTGATAGCAATTCTCATCAAGTAAAAAAGAAAAGTTGAAGAAAGAAATTGAGATCTATTCCTATGGCTGCCGGTGCACCCTAGTCTCCTCCTCTTAGAACTATATGGTTCCTACACTCCTAAACTTACCATACAACTTCAACTTTAATTTTTTATTGTGTAAAAGAATTTTTTTATTTTATCATATCATCTGAAAATTAACTACATATAGCTTATGATAAGCGCAATTAGAGACCTGAAAAACAAAAAAATAAAAACCTGATGCAAGTTAAGTTACACCAATAGTGTGTAAAGTTTCTTTAAACTATCCTTGTGTATAAATTAAATCTAACCCATTATTAACATTCCGTTAACGATTGAAACTGGTTGAATAACATAACTATTTTGAAAATTTTCTAACTATATAACCTTTGCAACTCCTCATTCTCCCTACACATATATATTTGCCATTTTCTCTTGATTGAGTAACTGAAATGTTATAGAAATTAATGAGCATTACTGACTTCTAAGTGATATGTAAGAACACGAAAACTTTACGTAGATATGCTAACCCGCAGACTCTCACATTTTCTAGAAAAGCAGAAGTACATAACGTATATCGCCAAAATGTAAGTAGTTTTAAGGATACGTGAGTTAGTTCAATACAAACGATAAATTGCATTAGATTGAACAGATAAATGACGTAATAAATTATATTGTCAAACCAATCAAGAGCAGTGATCCCGGACTTAGTAACAACTTAATGAAATGCCTGCCTTTGATCCCAGGCTCACGTTACTAACGATTTGATGAACAAAAATAAGAACTTTGAATAACAGAGAAAATTGCAGTATATTGTCTTGATATACGTGTTACAATGTCCCTAATGAATAATCAGACCCTCTTTATATAGTAGGGGAGTTTTACCCTAAGTACAATTCCATAAAAGGTAAAATCTTCTGTTTAACTAATCACCAGTTTTCTGCCGATACGTGCCAAGATTCACGTCGTGACATCCGGCTGGTCACGGATATCACGATCTTTTGTTGGTCGTGCTCGATTATCTAATAATGCTCTCCGAGGCCTTTGGGATTCGAACCTGGGGTTCATGGTTCTGATACTCCCGAGGGCATGCGTTTTGCCCAGACCCCGGATCGAGGGGCTCTTTGCTTCGACTCCGATTCCTTACTGTCACGTCTCTCGCTCCATTTACTTCATCGGAAACCGAGGTGCCCCATGGGTTCGGTTTCGCTCGTATACATATAGTCCCCTCATTTCTCGGAAAGTAAGTTTATGGAAACGATGAGAAACGACATGTGCACTTCGATCCCTTGTTCAACATGCCATGACAAAAATGACAAAGAACTCGGAATGTCCCGTCAGTCATATCATAATGACTTCAAATACGTGTCAGCAATCGGCAGGCCATCCCTGGACGCGAAACGGCACGAAGCCTTTATAAATACTCCTCGCCTTCATTCAGCTTTTACCTTTTGACCAAGATTCTACCTTCGAATCTTCAGGATATTACTGCCCTTCTTCATACTCCAACTTTTTTACCTCCGTTCTTCAAGATTTCTCAGTAAATTGTAAGTGTTTACTTATTTTCTACCAAAACCAGCGCACTTGATTTTCTCAGCAAAGCTTTTACCTTTTATCTCCCAACCTTTGTTCATATGTTTCAGACTTTTTCCAGATAATAATGGCAAAAACTTTCAAAATCGTTCCCCAAAAAGTTACTTCTTCTTCTTCACAGCTGACCACCGAAGTCGAGGAGACCACTCCCGATGTGGTCGTCCTCGAGAGAACCACTACGGGCTGCTGCAGGAGAGAAGAAGAAAAGAAAGGCTCCAAGTTCCCCGAGCTCAGAGAATAAGAAGCCAAGGACAAGGTTGGCCCGCAAGCCAAATGAGTGTTCTGGCTCTGGAGCACCAGACTCAGACTCGCTTCTTCGGCTCAGGGATGAGCCCGAGGAGGATGATATTCTTGTGGCCCGTAAACCGATCTCCCCCGAAGAGCGGGTGGCTGTTAAATGGGAGATTCATGAGGCCAATCTCCCTCAAATTAAGGAGGTCGATGATGAGACCGGGGCCGAGACTTCCCGGGATGTCGGCCATGCCCCGAAGGAGGCACCCAACGTAATAGATATTTTAGGGTCTCCTTCTTATACCGAGTCCATGCTCGAAGAGGCTTGAACGGTGAAGGAGCGATCCAACTAAGGGGCTCATGGTGTGGACGATCCCCTTCGTTCTTTTTTCTAGGGTGTAGACTCGGCCACTTTGGAAGATTTCACCGGGTTGGGCGACCTGGAGGTGCCAAGGAAGCAGTCATCTTCAGAAGCCGGCAGGCTGAATTCGAAGTTAGCAATGACGACTTAGCCATGGCAACTAACGACCAAACCTCGCAGGTCCAACAGAAGATTGATCGTATCGACTAGCTCTAGGCTGAAATGAACGATGTTCAAGCCTTGGCCGATGTTTGGAAGGGGAAAATGGACCGACTGGCTTCGGAGAAGGAGACCGCCTAGGAGCAATTAGCATCAGTAGAGGTCCAACACCGAGTGGCGAAAGAGAAGGTCGATATACGGGCTCGGCGAATCGAGGACCTCCAAGCTCAACTGGGCTCGGCTATTGCTGAACTGGATGCCTTTGGAAACGAGCTCGAAATAACGAGGTCCGAGTCGAAAATATCCAGGGTTGATGCTGAAGAGATGGTGGCCCAGTACAGGGTTGATGTTGAGGTGGCCAAGGCCCGCCTAAAATTTACTGTTGAGTAAGTAAAACGGATGTCTCAAAGGGAGACCCTCAAGGATATTCATGCCCGACTGTCACGCCCCAATCTCGGGGAGCGCGACCGGCACTCAGCAGAGTTACCTCGGTCGAGCAAGCTTGCACAGTGTCATCTACCCAACTCACCCACAAATAAAGAGAAGAATACATTTCATTAATAAGTCAATAAGAAATCATGTGAACAACACCGGTTCATTTCCATTAGTTACGTCGCTAACAAGTCTTCAAAATAGTACGATGTACAATCATAGTTAAAGTGGAACAGATGATACCATTACAACATTTTAGTTTAACTTTTCCAAAAACAGATACAACCCACACTATGTCTACGGAACCTCTATCAGGAACAGAAGGGTGCTATGACAATGCCGACAACAAGGCCTCAGCAATACCTCAAAATGCTATGTACAAAGGATAGAAGATACAGGACCACGAAATAAAGTGGGGCTCACCATATCAGCTGAGGAGAGGGTGTGCTGCTATCACTGATCAATACCACCCGCTATGGAACCACTTGCATCCATTAAAGATGCAGCGCCCCCGGCAAAAAGGACATTAGTACATATGGAATAGTACTAGTATGCAAAACTAAGCACCATCTCAATAGAACGAGCAACAGTAAACGAAAAATAAAACATGATATCAATAAGAGACTCAAACGGTGTCAAAGTGTCACATTAAGGGAAACATAAATTTCAAGTAGGTTTCGGTAATTTAAGTTGGGATATCTTTACCACCGATATACCACCGTATTTTAGCACGGAATCCGATCTCAGCCTGACTGGCTAAGTCGTCTCGCCCCGAGACATACACTTACAATACCACCATGTGCGCGGCATGGCGTCCAATCTCAGCCCGATCGGCTAAGCCGTCTCACCATAATGCCGTGTGAGTCGACATTACATCACATCTAGATAGTAATAATCTCATCCCATTTAAGGAAAAAATATCTCAACATACCAATCTCATCCCATATAAGGGGAAACAGTCTTATCACATTAACATGGAAATTTACCCCTCAATCACTCCTATACCGACATGTGTAGTTTCGGGGTTAGGTTGTTCCGACATACCCTTCCTCGGTGGCTAATCGATACTCCCAAAGCATTTGTTATTAAAAGTATTTACCACTCAATTCATATTCTTTTACATGTCGTTCATTTTATTGACGTCATTGGCCATAACGCAATATCATTCTTGGCACATTGGCCGTACTTCATAATTCAGCTCATTATTCCATTTTCAATCGTTATCATAAATAATCAACAACGAGGCCTTTCAACATTAAGACTTTAATGACATACTTGAGTAAATTAGGGTCATAGGCACATATGACTTCTTACACAATTGTCATGGTATCTTTTACAAGAATTCATGCTTTCAAATCATAACATAGTAACACACACAACCCATACTTAAACCACATCCTCAAATATTAACTTAACATAACAAGAATCTTTGGGATACATATTGAACACATAATTATTTCGACACAAGGCTTATTTGACAGAAATTCAATTTATAAAGGGCATCACGAGACTTACAAGGAAATTGCGGGGTTCAATTCTAAGAGAAAAGTTTAGCCAACATACCTCACTTGAGCTTCCTTAAACTCTAAAATGTTCCGGAAGTCTTACCAACTTCAATCTATTGTAGAAATGTAATAAATTTAACCAAAATTAGGAAGATACTCATGTTTCTATCTCCTTTGAGCATTTTATCAAATACTAGGTGTGCATTAAGGTTTCAAGGCCCTTTCATGGAGGATCCCCTCATCCCACAACCCATTCTTTACCATTTTAGCTCAACAATCTCCCTACATCCCTTGATAACACATGCATTCAAAATAAACAACTCCCATACCCAAAACTTATCTTACCAATTACCCATTCCTAGTTAAATTTCAAAATGGAGGTTTAGTGTGTAGAAATTTACCTCTAGGATGAAGGCCTAGTGTGCTTTCCTTGATAACTTCTAAGAATTGAGTAAGAATTGAGGAACAATTGGTTGAGGAACTCTCTCCCTCTCTAGAGCACTTTCTTTTTCTCAAAATATCAGGTTTTTGCTCAAAAGATGGTACACATCGTATATTAAACGAACTAGGGCCGGGTTATAAAAACCCAAAAATATAAGCTCCGGAACAGGCTATGCGGTAGCATATGCGACCGCATAATAAATTTGCGGTTTGTGTAATGGACCGTATAATTGCCCTCCGAAACTGGGCAAAACTGATTGAGTCTGCGGTCATTATGCGGCCCGCTGACTTGTTCTGTGATCGCATAATGCATCGCAGAACTAGTCTGTGGCGCATCTCCAAACTTGCCTAAGCTGCTTCACTCTGTGGCCATTATGCGGTCCGCAGAGTGATTATGCGACCGCATAGTGGGCCGCAGAAATGTATTTTTCTGCCCAAAATTTTTCTTTACTCACCAGTGCATTGTTCAACCCAAAAAATCGGAGCCGTGGTGAGCAAGCTCACTGCAAATAATTTCTACAATCCTCAAACACGTGATCCTATTTCAGCACCGCGAAAACTTAAATTCCTTTACGAAATTTTACGGGGCCTTACATTCTCCCCCATTTAGGATTATTTATCCTCGAATGAGGGTTAAAATCCATCATAAGCATTCAATGTGGCCCAACTATTAATTCATACACACCAGTAGTTTCAAAATTTGGATAACTCCCTAAATTTCCAAATATTTCTCCAGAGTCTCCCCTGTAACTGAGCCTATCCACCCGTCAGAGAATCCCAGAAACCAATCCTAACAGTATGTACATAATCCAACAATGCAACATAATATGAAATAACACCAACAGTGGCCTTATGAGCAATATATTACTAGAAAGGAAATATTCTGAGCATAAACTGTACAAGTGATACATAGTTCATAGGAAGTAATTCTTAGAATTTTCATAGAACACAACTTTATAAATACAAGTCTATTCAAACAAATAGGGATACTTTTTTTTCATTTCTTCCTCGGCCTCCTAAGTAGCCTCTTCAACCTATTGGTTTCGCCATAGTACTTTCACTGAGACAATTTCTTTATTTCTCAACTTTCGGACTTGCCAATCAATAATAGAAACTGGAATCTCTTCATAAGTCAATTTCTCATTAACCCCAATAGTCTCAACCGGAACAATGAGTGTCGGGTCTCCAACTACTTTCTTCAACATAGACACATGAAACACTGGGTGCACTAATGACATTTCAGGTGGTAGCTCAAGCTTATACGCCACCTCACCAATCCTCTGAATGATTCTGTACGGTCCGACATACCTCGAACTCAATTTTCCTTTCTTACCAAATCGCATTACACCTTTCATGGGGGAAACCTTCAAGAATACCCAATCATCTTATTTGAACTCTAAATCCCTACGACGAATATCAGAATAGGACTTCTAACGACTCTGAGCAGTCTTCAACCACTCCTTAATGATCTTAACTTTTTCCATAGCCTGATGCACGAGGTCTAGCCCTATCAACTCTGCTTCCCCAATATCGAACCACCCAATGGGAGATCTACATCTCCTTCCATATAAGGCCTTGAATGGTGCCATCTGAATGCTAGCATGATAACTATTATTGTAGGCAAATTCTATGAGTGGCAAATGATCATCCCAGCTACCTTTGAATTCTAGAACACAAGTGCGCAACATATCCTCGAGCATCTGAATAGTCCGCTCTGCCTACCCGTCAGTCTGCGGGTGAAAGGTTATACTAAGATTCACCTGAGTACCCAAACCTTGCTGAAAGTTCTTCTAAAAATAGCAGTGAATTGTGCTCCCCGATCAGAAATGATGGAAACTGGAGTACCATGCAACCTGACTATTTCTTTGATATACAACTGAGCATACTGTTTCGCTGTATCGGTAGCCTTAACCGGCAAAAAGTGGGATGATTTCGTGAGTCGATCCACAATCATCCAAATCGAGTCAAACTTATAAGGAGTGCGAGGTAGTCCTACCACAAAGTCCATATTAATAATTTCCCACTTCCACGTTGGAATCTTTATGTTCTGTGCCAACCCATCGGGCCTTTGGTGTTCGGCCTTCACTTGCTGACAATTTGGACATCTCTCCACAAAGTCCGCTACATTTCTCTTCATATCATTCCACCAATAGACTTCCTTAAGATCATGATACATTTTTGTAGAGCCCGAGTGTACAGAATACCTAGCAGTGTGAGCCTCGATCATGATTCTTTCCCGGAGACTATCTATATTTGGAACACATAGTCGCTCTTGGTACCTTAGGGTACCATCATCCACGCCAAGAGAAAAGGCCATGGTCTTATGTTTTTGAATCCCCTCCTTCAATTGTACCAATAATGGATCGTTGAATTGCTTCTCCTTGACTTCCACCACAAGTGATGATTCATCCCTATTTTGCACAATCACCCCTCCTTCACTAGAGTTCGCAAGACGAACTTCCAAACTAGCCAATCGGTGAACTTTCTTGGCCAATGGCCTTTGATATGCCTCCAAGTGTACTAAACTACCCATAGATTTCTGGCTAAGAGCATCCGCTACAACATTAGCCTTCCCCGGATGATATAGGATGTCGATGTCAAAATCCTTGAGTAACTCAAGCCATCTTCTCTGCCTCAAATTCAATTCCTTCTGTTTGAAAATATATTGAAAATTTTTATGGTCTGTGAATATATCTACATGGACCCCATACAAATAGTGACGCCAAATCTTCAATGCAAATACCACCGCCGCAAGCTCTAAGTCATGTGTTGGATAGTTCTTTTCATGATTCTTGAGTTGCCTAGAAGCATGCGCTATCACCTTTCCATGTTGCATTAATACACACCCAAGTCCGACCCTTGAAGCATCACAATATACCACAAATCCATCCGTACCCTCACGTAGAATCAACAATGGTACCTTAGTTAATCTTGATTTCAATTCTTGGAAGCTCCTTTCACCAGTATCTGACCATTGGAATTTAACCGCCTTCTGTGTTAATTTAGTCAATAGAGAGGCAAAAGTAGAGAACCCCTCCATAAATTTTCTGTAATATCCAGCTAAGCCCAGGAAACTGTGAATCTCTGTTGGGGTAGTAGGTCTAGGCCAATTCTTCACAGCTGCAATCTTCTGAGGAACAAACTCAATTCCTTCTCTGGAGATGACATGACCCAAGAATGTAACAGATTCAAGCCAAAATTCATATTTTGAAAACTTCGCATACAACTGGTGTTGATATAGAGTCTGCAAAACTGCCTTGAGATAATTGGCATGGTCCTCCCGACTCCGTGAATAAATAAGAATATCGTCAACAAAAACTATCACGAAGGAGTCGAGGAAAGGTTTGAAGACCCGATTCATAAGATCCATGAAAACTGCGGGGCATTTGTTAGCCCGAAAGACATTACCAGAAATTCAAAGTGCTCATACCGGCTCCTGAAAGCTGTTTTCAGAATATCCTGCTCCCTGATCTTCAATTGGTGATACCCGGATCGTAAATCAACTTTGGAGAAGTACTTATCACCTTGCAAAATGCCAGACAAGTCATCTATCCTTGGTATTGGGTACTTATTTTTTATTGTAACCTTGTTGAGCTGCCGATAGTCAATACATATTCTTAGCGAACCATCCTTATTTCTTACAAATAGAAGTGGTTCGCCCCAAGGTAACACACTCGGCCGGATGAAACCCTTCTCTAACAAATCTTTCAATTGTTCTTTTAGCTCTTTCAATTCTATCAGTGCCATTCTGTAGGGTGGAATAGATATAGGTTGTGTGTATGGAATCACATCAATCCCAAAATCAATATCCCTTTCTGGTGGGATTGCAGGGAGCTCATCCAGAAAGACTCCCGAAAATTCATTCACAACAGTCACGGACTCAAGTGTAGGTGCCTCAGCATCGGTGTCCGTAACTCGGACCAAGTGGTAAATACACCCCTTGTTGATCATCTTCGTGGCCTTAAGGTAAGAAATAAACATACCCTTCGGTACTACATCATCATCCTTCCACTCAATAACTGGCTCATTTGGAAATTTAAACCTAACAGTCCTGATTCGGCAATCAAGCTTGACAAAACAAGAATAAAGCCAGTCCATCCTCATTATTACATCAAAATCGACCATCCCCAATTCAACGAGATCGGCCATGGTGTCCCGACCATGCAACGTGACAACACAATCTCTATAAACCCATGCGGCCAAAATAGACTCACCAACCAGAGTAGATACAGAGAACGACTCATGAAGATGTTCCGGTTCTATCCCAAATTCCATAGCAACATAAGGAGTGACATATGACAAAGTGGGACCTGGATCAATAAGAGCATACACATCATGAGATTGGATAGTCAATATACATGTGACAACATCTGGGGAAGCCTCTGAATTCTGGTGACCCCTCATAGCATAGAAGCGGTCGGATCCTCCCGAACTCTGTGCTCCAACCCTAGCTGTTGTGGATGTAGTAGTTGCAGAATTGGCTGGTTGTGCCATGCCTCTACCCATGCTCTAGTGAGACGAACGACAATCCCTCTGAATGTGACCCCTCATACCATACCTGTAGCATATGGGCTAGTCCATGTAGCAGGTCCCAAAGTGCATCTTCCCGCACCTAGGGCATGTGGGCCTCTACTGCTGCTGAAATCTCCCACCGAACCAACCCTGCTGGTAGGATCCCCTGTTGCCCTGGCTGGGCCTAAAACGGTTCCCCTGCTACTGACTGGGCCCCGATGGCAGAGCATTGGCTGACGACTGGGCAAAAGACTGGGAAGGCCCTGATGACCCTCCCCTGAAAGCTGTCCTACCACCACCACCACCAGAAGTACCACTGAAGTTGCCAACTGACTGGGACATGTTGCTACTCTCTCGCTCCATTCTATTCTTCAGTTTGCGGGTCTTTGTGGCTTGAGAAAATACCACCATCTTACCAAAGTTCATATCAGGGTTCAAGGCAGTTGTAGCGGCCTCATTAATAACCAAGGGTCTAAGGCCCTATACCAATCGGTGCACTCTAGCCTCCATAGTAGGCAACATATATATGGCATATTTGGACAGGCGCGCGAATCTCATAGGATACTCCCACCCACTCATGCTCCCTTATTTCAGGTTCTCAAAGTCCGCAGCACGGGCTGCCTTAGTCTCGGCAGGCAAGAAATGATCAATAAAAGTATCGACAAACTCACTCCATCTCGTTGGAGGGCTTCCCTCCTCACGACAATACTCCTACATCTCAAACCAAGAATAGGCCACCCCTTTTAGGCGGTAGGAGGCCAATTTTGCTCCATCTGTCTCAGTAGCACGCATAACTCAAAGGGTCTTGTGTATTTTGTCAATAAAATTATGGGGGTCCTCCTCAGGATCAGTACCTGTGAACACTGGAGGGTCCAACTGAGAAATCTGTTCACTCTGGAACTAGTGGAATCCCCTGGCTGACTAGAAGAAGTGGGTACAACATCTGATCTCTAAGTCTGGGAAGCCACTATTTGAGCCAACATCTGTATGGCTCCCCTAAGATCCCCATCGGATACACCGAGACAAGAAGCTGGAGCTAGAGGTGAAACTGGAATATCAGTTGGAGGGATTGTTGCACCCTCAGTAGGTGCAGGAACCGGTGCGGTCTAACCAAGTGTAGTCGAATCAGGCAGTATGGTAGTTGGGGGAATATTCTCACCCCTCGTGTGTTCACCCTCATCATCAAGTAAAGGGTTAACTGCCACTCCTAGAGTGGCATTAGCTCCTTGGCCAGTTCTTGCTTTCTTCTTAGGTGCCATATACTGAAAATTAGAGAAATGCACGAGTTAAAGGAGGAACAATCTTACAATCAGCTTTATCGCACGATCTAGAATATCAAAGAAGGGTATTATTCCTAAATGCCCAAGTAGTCTCCTAATTATAGATGTGGTCGACAACACAGCGATAAGAAGGACTCTACTAGACATGACTCTGATACATCCTAGGACACTTTAAAACCTTAGACTCTGATACCAAGTTTGTCACGCCCCGGCCTCGGGGAGCGCGACCGTGCTCAACAGAGTTACCTAGATCGAGCAAGCCTGCACAGTGTCGTCTGCCCAACTCACCCACAAATAAAGAGAAGAATACATTTCATTAATAAGTTAATAAGAAGTCATGTGAATGGTTCATTTCCATTAGTTACGTCATTAACAAGTCTTCAAGACAATACGTTGTACGATCATAGTTAAAGTGGAACAGATGATACCATTACAACATTTTTAGTTTAACTTTATCAAAAACAGATACAACCCACACTGTGTCTACAGAGCCTCTATCAGGAATAGAAGAGTGCTATGACAATGCCGGCAACAAGGCCCCGGCTATACCTCAAAATGCTATGTACAAAGGATAGAAGATACAAGACCCGAAATGAAGTGAGTCTCACCAAATCAGCTGAGGAGAGGGTGTGCTGCTATCACTGATCAATACCACCTGCTATGGAACCACCTGCATCCATTAAAGATGCAGTGCCCCCAACAAAAAGGGACGTTAGTACATATGGAATAGTACTAGTATGCAAAACTAAGCACCCTCTCAATAGAATGAGTAACAGTAAACGGAAAATAAAACATGATATCAATAAGAGACTCAAACTGTGTCAAAGTGTCACATTAAGGGGAATCGTAAATTTCAAGTAGCTTTCGCTAATTTAAGTTGGGAAATCTTTAGCATCGATATACCACCGTGTTTTAGCACGGAGTCCGATCTCAGCCCGATCAGCTAAGTCATCTCTCCCGATACATACACTCACAATACCACCATGTGCATGACATGGTGTCCGATCTCAGCCCAATCGGCTAAGCCGTCTCACCAAATGCCGTGTGGTTCTACATTACATCACATCTAGCTATCCATAATCTCATCCCATTTTAGAGGAATACATCTCAACACACTAATCTCATCCCATATAAGGGGAAACAATCTCATCACATTAACATGGGGATTTACCCCTCAATCACTCCTACTCCGGCACGTGTAGTTTTGGGGTTAGGTTGTTCCAACCTACCCTTCCTCGATGGCTAATTGATACTCACAAAGCATTTGTTATCAAAAGTATTTACTACTCAATTCATATTCTTTTACATGTCGTTCATTTTATTGACATCATTGGCCATAATGCAATATCATTCTTGGCACATTGGTCGTACTTCATAATTCGGCTCATTATTCCATATTCAATCGTTATCATGCATAATCAACAACAAGAGCTTTCAACATTAAGACTTTAATCGCATACTTGAGCAAATTAGGGTCTTAGGAACATATGACTTCTTACACAATTGTCATGGTAGCTTTCACAAGAATTCACACTTTCAAATCATAACATAGTAAAACACACAACCCATACTTAAACCAAATCCTCAAACATTAACTTAACACAACAAGAATCTTTGGGATATATATTGAACACATAATTATTTCGACACAAGGCTTATTTGACAAAAATTCAATTTATAAAGGGCATCACGAGGCTTACAAGGACATTGCGGGGTTCAATTCTAAGAGAAGAGTTTAGCCAACATATCTCACTTGAGCTTCCTTAAACTCTAAAATGTTCTGGAAGTCTTATCAACTTCAATCTATTGTAGAAATGTAACAAATTTAACCAAAATTAGGAAGATACTCATGGTTCTAGCTTTTTTGAGCATTTTATCAAATACTAGGTGTGCATTAAGGTTTCAAGGCCCGTTCATGGAGGATCCCCTCATCCCATAACCCACTCTTTACCATTTTAGCTCAACAATCTCCCTACATCCCTTGATAACACATGCATGCAAAATAAACAACACCCATACCCAAAATTTATATTATCAATTACCCATTCCTAGTTAAATTTCGAAATTGAGGTTTTGGGTGTAGAATTTTACCTCTAGGATGAAGACCTAGTGTGCTTTCCTTGATAAGCTTCCCAGATTTGAGTAAGAATTGCGGAACAATTGGTTGATGAACTCTCTCCCTCTCAAGAGCTCTTTCTTTCTCTCAAAATATGATCTTTTTTTCTCAAAAGATGGTACTTATCGTTTATTAAACGAAGTAGGGTTGGGATATAAAAACCCAAAAAAAGAAGCTCCGGAACAGGATATGCGGTCGCATATGCGCGAAATGGACCGCATAATTGCCCTCAGAAACTAGGCAAAACTGATTGATTCTACGATCATTATGCGGCCCGCAGACCTGTTCTGCAGTCGCATAATGCATCGCACAACTGGTCTGCGGTCGCATGATGCGCCGCAAACCTGATCTCCAAACTTGCCTAAGCTGCTTCACTTTGCCGCCATTATGCGGTCCGTAGAGTGATTATGCGGCCGTAAAGTGGGCCGCAGAAATGCGTTTTTCTGCCCAAAATTTTCCTTTACTCACTAGTGCATTGTTCAACCCAAAAAGTTCGAGTCGCGGTGAGCAAGCTCGCTTCGAAAAATTTCTGCAATCCTCAAACACGTGATCCTAGTTCGGCACCACGAAAACTTAAATTCCTTTACGAAATTTTATGGGGCCTTACACCGACGTTTTGACCTATCGGCTGAAATCAAAAAGGCTCGAGGCTCGAGGTAGAGGCCAAGAAGTTGGCCAAGCATGAGGGTGAAGAAGGCTCTGAGGTCTCCAGTGAACTCGAAGATGGAGAAGACCCCAGCGTCTCTGATGGCGAGGCGGGTTCCAGTAGAGATCAGGCATAGGTGCCTTAGGAATATTTGCCTTTGTTTTGCATTTTGTACTTTTATTTTGTTGAGGCCATTTTCATTGGCCTTTGTAAAGACATTTTGGAATGTGTATATACATGGTTCTTTTTCCTTTTGGCAATTTTCAAGTGCATTACCTTTAGCATTCTTTTCACAATTGTAAAGATTTCTAATGCCTTAGCACGGGAAAAAATGCAGTAATAAGTTATTGTTCGGAGGTTCGAAGTTTTCGATGTAAGTTTTGTTTGAAACTTATGGGAGCTCGATATGACCGGAAGATTTCCCCAAAAGTGTTTGTTTAGATGTTTTTAGACTTTAATTTTGCCGAGGGTAACCTTTGAACCAGTTTGGAATTTTGAAGGCCTTATGTTTTGATTACGGGCTTCGAACGTCTCCGAGCCATTTCTAGAGTGGCCATAGCCATTTAAACTCAGGTACTACCTAGTAGGCTTTGTACCTCCGGGCTTTGATAACCCGAGCCGTCCGAGCTTGCCTTGGACGACTGTCCCCGAGTAGGAATGGTCGTAGCCTTTTAAGTTTAGGCATTGCCTAATAGGCGTTCGTGCCTCCGGGCTTCGATAGCCTGAGCCATCCGAGCTTGACTTGGATGACAGTCCCCGAGTGGGGGTGATCTATTGGATTTGGATAGATGTGGACCTTAGGCTCGATATCCTTAAGGAACAAATTGTAATAGTCTTAAGGGACAAAATATGTATATGCAAGGTAGAAACTTTCTTTTATTCCTGTGCGTAATATACAAGATTGTAAGTGTGTACAAGCTTCGTGTTATGACTTAGGTGATCTACGCGGGCATGGTTCATTTGACCGTTTGGCCCTTACAATAAATCCTATCCACCGAGCCCAAATTATTCAAGCACAAAGTTTCCTTCCTTGCTAAAAATCATTACCCGAGGGTGATGGCCCCCAATATTCGAGGTCAATCGTTGAAAGGGCGTGGATACTGTTGATGTGACCATCGACTCCGGCTTATAACCGACCTTTGATTCTAAGTTATAATGACCCACTGGTGCCTCGTTATAAAATTGTCGGAAAACTCGTTTGAGACAAAACTCGTTTAAGGAAAAAATAGTTCAACGCGTGCTTTCAGGTCTAACAGCTTTACCTTCCTTTGGTTGTTGCCTGCAAGTGTTAGTCCAATTCACAATATACGTAATAATAATAATAAAAAAAGAATGAATGGGGTCGTACCTTAGTAGTAGTATCATTTTAGGTGGGTTACGTTCTAGTTGTTCGGTAACTGCTCACCGTTCCCTGCTTCGCATTTGTATGAACCTTTATCGGTAATCTCGATAATTCGATATGGACATTCCCAATTCGGTCCCAGCTTCCCTTCATTCGGGTTCCGGGTGTTCAATGTCACCTTTCTTAATACCATGTCCCCGATATTGAAGTGTCATAGGTTGGCTCTCCAGTTGTAATACCTTTCGATCTATTATTTCTGGGCGGACAATCGGACAAGGGCATCCTTGCGCCATTCATCCAATAGTTCCAGGCTCGTGCTCATAGCCTCACCGTTTGACACTTCGGTCGAATATCAGAACCTGAAACTTGGTTCTCCTACCTCGACCGGTATTAGTTCCTCGATATCGTAGACCAACGAAAATGGAGTGGCCCCGGTACTAGACTTTGAGGTCGTACGGTATGCCCACAGGACTACGAGCAAAATCTCCTTCCATTTTTCTTTGGAGTCGGTCAATCTCTTCTTAAGGTTTTGGAGTATGGTCTTGTTTGTAGACTCTGCCTGCCCATTCCCACTAGGGTGATAGGGTATTAACAGGATCTTTTTGATCTTATGGTCCTCGAAAAATTTGCTTACCATACTGCCGATGAAATGCTTCCCGTTGTCACATACGATCTCAGTCGGCATTCCGAACCGACATATTATGTGGTCCAAAATAAAATCAATGACTTATTTTTCTCTAACTTTCTTGAATGTTTGAGCTTCAATCCATTTTGAAAAAGAATCATCATAAATAATATAAATTGAGCCTTACCGGGTGCCCATAGCAGGGGACCGATGATGTCCATTCCCCATTTCATGAATGGCCAAAGGGACAAGACCGAATGCAGTAGCTCCCCGGGCTGATGGATTATTGGTGTGTGCCTCTGACAACCGTCGCATTTCCGTATGAACTCCTTCGCATCTTTCTCTATGTCGATCCAGTAATAGCCGGCTCTGACTATCTTACAAACCAACGATTCAACCCCTGAATGTTTCCCGCAGGTGCCTTCGTTAACTTCCCTCAAAATGTATTCGGTGTCTACCCGTCCCAGACATATGGCGAGTGGTCCATCGAACGTTCTTCTTAACAGGGTGTTATCCTTGGACAGGCTGAACCTGGCCATCTTCGTGCGTAGACCTCTCGATTCTATAGGATCCGAGGGAAGCTTCCCGGTCTTCAGGTAATCTATATACTTGTTTCTCCAGTCCCAGGTTAAGCTTGTCAAGTTTATCTTGGCGTGGCCTTCTTCCACTATTGAGTTTATGAGTTATACGACCGTTCCCGAGCTGAATTCATCATCATCAACCGATGACCCCAAGTTAGCTAGAGCATCGACTTCGTTTTTTTGATCTTGGGGTATATGTTGGAGGGTCCACTCCTTGAATCGATGTAGTGTTACCTGTAGCTTATCCAGGTATCTTTGCATTCGTTCCTCTTTTACTTGAAACGTCCCATTGACTTGATTCACCACAAGGAGGGAATCGCATTTGTCTTCGATCACCTCGGCCCCCAGGCTTTTAGCCAGTCCGAGACCTGAAATCATGGCCTCATACTCGGCCTCATTGTTAGTCAATTTCACAGTTCTACTAGATTGCCTAATTACGTTACTCGTGGGCGGATTCAACACGATGCTGAGTCCAGACCCTTTTGCGTTCGAAGCACCATCCGTAAAGAGGGTCCAGATCCCCGAGGAGGTCCTTGAGGTTAACAATAATTCCTTTTCAACCTCGGGTATTAAGGCTGGCATGAAATTGGCCACCAATTCTGCCAAAATGTGAGACTTAATTGCGGTTTGAGGTCGATATTCAATATCGTACCCACTAGTTTCCACGACACATTTGGCTAACCGTCTCAAGAGCTCGGGTTTTTGCATTATGTTCCTCAATGGGTAAGTAGTCACGACACATATGGAATGGCATTGAAAATACGGCCTTAGTTTCTCGGAGGCGCTTAGCAAAGAGAGCGGCAATTTTTCTAGGTGAGGATACCTCGTTTCGGCCTTGCCTACAGTCCTGGTAACATAATATATAGGGAATTGCGTACCTTCTTCTTTTCGGACTAGGACTCCACTCACCGCTATCTTGGATAACGCTAATTATAGGTACAAATGCTCGTCTGCCTTCGGAGTATGAAGTAAAGGCGGACTCGAAAGTACCGTTTGAGTTCTTCCAAAGCTTGCTGGCATTCCGAAGTCCACGAGAAGTTATTCTTCTTCTTCAATAATGAGAAGAATCGATGGCTCTTATCGAAGGACTTTGCAATGAATCGACCCAAGGCAGCTATGCGCCCGGTTAGTCTTTGAACGACATTGACATTGTCCATCACGGTGATATCTTCTATGGCCTTGATCTTGTCGGGATTGATCTCGATTCTCCGATTGGACACCATGAATCTGAGGAACTTTCCGGACCCGACTCCGAATGCGCATTTCTCCAGGTTCATCTTCATATTGTATTTCTTCACTATGTTGAAGCTTTCCTACAAATGTTTCAAATGGTCATCTACTCGAAGGGACTTAACTAACATGTCGTCAATGTAAACCTCCATTGATTTTCCTATTTGTTTTTCGAACATCCGATTTACTAGGCATTGGTAAGTGGCGCCAGCATTTTTTAGTCTGAATGGAATTAATTTAAAATAATAGGTACCGTATTTAGTGATGAAGGAAGTCTTTTCCTGGTCGCCCGGGTCCATCCGAATCTGGTTGTACCTGGAATAGGTGTCGAGAAAGATGAGTATCTCATGGCCGGCCGTCACATCGATCATGCAATCAATGTTTGGAAAAGGAAAAGAGTCCTCAGGGAATGCCTTGTTCAAGTCTTTGTAGTCCATACACATTCTTAATTTATTTCCCTTTTTAGGCACCACCACTACGTTTGCTAACCAGTCTGGGTACTTAACTTCCTGAATGGAACCTATTTTAAGGAGTTTCGATACCTCGTCATTGATGAATGTGTGCTTGACTTCGGACTGAGGCCTCCTCTTCTGTTTAACCGGGTGAAACTTCGGATCTAGGCTCAACTTGTGAGTACTTATTTCTAGCAGGATCCCTATCATGTCAAGATGGGACCAAGCGAAACAATCCACGTTAGCTATAAGAAATTCAATGAGTTTTTTCCTGAGCTCGGGAGTAAGCCTCGTGCCCAGGTATACCTTATGATCGAGCAGGTGCTCGATCAATATGACTTACTCCAACTCCTCTACCGTCTACTTAGTGGCATCAGAATCGTCATGGTCTATGAAAGACCTGGGGACTCCGTAATCGTCCTCCTCGCCCGTCCCCTGCTTTTCTGGTTTGGTTGGGGCCGGTGTCGGTGATTGTTATTTGGTTTCTTCCTTGGTGACCGAACTCGGGTTCTTCAATGTTGAGAGTGTAGATATCGGGACCACCTCATCAACCGTGAACAACTCTTTTATAGCCGGTTTTTCTCCGTAAAATATTTTGATCCCTCCTAGCGTGGGGAATTTTAACGCCTGATGTAGTGTCGAGGGTACTGCCCTCATGTTGTGAATCAAAGGCCTCGTGAATAGAGCGTTGTATCTCATATCTTATTTGATCACGTAGAGCTTTATTTCCTGAACAGTTTCGGCAGTGTTTACCGGCAGGGTTACCTCTCCTTTAGTGGTTTCACTTGCCATGTTAAACCCATTTAAAACTCGGACTGCAAGCACAATTTGATCTTGTAGACCCAGCTGTTCCACGACCCTCGATTTGATGATATTGGCCGAGCTACCTGGATCAATTAACACACACTTAACTCAAGATTTATTTATGATTCCAGATATTACCAGTACATCATTGTGTGGTTGCACGATGTCTTTAGCATCCTCGTCATTAAAAGATACGATTCCCTCTGGTACATAATCTCGAGTCCGTTTTTCTCTTGTAATGGACACTTTAGTACGCTTTAACATCGGCCCCGGCCCCCTTGGGGACATCAACCCTACCAATGATCATATTAATGACGTGCCGAGGTTCCTCTTGCTCGATCTGGTTGTTGGAGTCCTTATTCCTGAAGTGATTTTTGGCTCGATCACTCAAACACTCTCAGAGGTGTCCGTTGTTGAATAACCGGGATACTTCCTCTTTCAGTTGTCGGCAGTCTTCGGTTCTGTGACCGTGAGTGCCATGATATTTACATATTAGGTTGGGGACCCTTTGGCAGGATCGGATTGCAATGGTCGAGTACACTTAGTATCTTTGATGCGTCCGATGGTTGATATGATGGCGACAACGTCAACGTTGAAGTTGTACACCGATAATCTCGGTGCTTCCTTAGACCCGATGGGTCTGTCAAAACTGCTTTTGCTCATGAATCCCCGGTTATTATGACCTCAGTCGCTCCTTCTTTCATTTATCACAGTGTTGCGTCCGGACCTATTACTCCTTTGATCTCCATTGTATGGTTGATACCAGTCTCTATTCGATCTTGGTTCATGATCAATGTCTCTTTTGGATCTGTCACCAGCTCTGACGGAATAAACGGACTCGGAAGGGGCCCCAGGCTGATCGTCTTCGACCCTAATTTTTGATTGGTACCGTTTATGGACGTCGGCCCAAGTTACTACTTGGTATTCTATCAGATTTTGCTTAAACTCTTGTAAAGCTAATAAGCTTCGGGGATTGAGTCCTTGGGTGAAGGCCTGAACGGTCCAATCATCTGCGACCGGAGGCAGGTCCATCCGTTCTATTTGAAATCTCGATACGAATTCCCTGAGCATCTCGTTATCTCCCTGCTTTACTTTGAAAAGGTCTGATTTCCTGGTCTCGATCTTGATGGCCCCGGCGTGAGCTTTTACAAAGGCATCTGCAAGCATAGCAAACGAGCCAATAGAATTAGGGGGTAAGTTGTGATACCATATCATAGCTCCTTTCGACAAGGTCTCTCCGAACGTTTTCAGCCGAACAGATTTGATTTCATCATCTTCCAAGTCATTTCCTTTGATGGTGCACGTATCAGAGGTCACATGTTCGTTGGGATCGGTTGTCCCATTATACGTCGGAATTTCGGGCATACAGAACTTCTTTGGGATCGGCTTCGGAGCTGCTCGGAGGGAAAGACTTTTGGACAAATATTTTGGAATCCAGGCCCTTCAGTATCGGTGGTGCACCCGGGATTTGGTCGACCCTGGAGTTATAGGTGTCCACTCTTTTGTCGTTGGCTTCGATTTTCTTTTCTCCTGATTCCACCCATTTTGTCAGTTCCTCAAGCATCTTTATTATCTCGGGCTTCACCCGCCCTTTTTGTGGTCGGTTCATTTCTGCAGGCGTTTTCTCGGGATAATTCGGGCTCAACTCTGCTGGGGGCTCGACTTTAGTTCTGCAACTAGGCTATCGCTACCTGTTGAGCCTATAACATTTCAAAGATCACGCGCAAGCTAATCCCATCACATTCGCTGTCGTGTGTGCTCCAGGCTATCGTCCGGACTCCTCTACGAATGCTGTTTTCGGGGTCAGTAGGCAAGTTTGCTTCGATAGCCATGTGTGAGTTAGCATCGATCGGATCAACGACTAGGACTCCGTTGGGTCAGCAAGGGGCACCTCATTGCTGGGTACCACGTTGTTGTTTTCGCCATGGTGGCCGAACTCAGCATCCACGTTCGAATAGGCAAATTGGGAGTTCGACATTTTTAATCTGACCTGAAATTAAAAGCTCAAAGAACAAGTGTAAAATATAGTGTGTTATGGAAATTTGTATCAAATTGCCACTATTATCCTTAACCCCACGGTGGACGCCAAACTGTTTACCCTAAAAAACAGATAACAACTAAATTTGTAAGTGATTTTAAGGATACGTGGGTTAATTCATTACAAACAATAAATTGCGTTAGATTAAACAGATAAATGGCGTAATAAATTATCAAACCAATCAAGAGGAGTGATCCCGGACATAGTAACAGCTTAATGTAATGCATGCCTTCGATCCCGGGCTCACGTTACTGATGATTTGATGAACAAAAGTAAGAACTTTGAATAACAGAGAAAATAAGAGTATATTGCCTTGATGTGCGTGTTACAATGTCCTTAATGAATAATCAGACTCCCCCTTTATATAGTAGGGGAGTTTTATCCTAAATACAATTCCATAAAAAATAAAAATCTTCTATTTAACTAAGTACTGGTTCTCTACCGATACGTGCCGAGATTCACGTCGTGACATCCGGCTGGTCACGGATATCACGGTCTTTAGTAATAAATTGCATATAGGCTTTTATTTTGTAGAATTGTGACTTGGTGTTTTACTACTAAAATAATCCAATTTCATGTATAACTTTTGCTTTGCAGTTTATAATAACTAAAATATCTTTAATACGCGCATAACTAAGAGGTTCCTAGGGGTATTCATGGGAAATTACCTTTCGTGAGGTCATAACACACGGACTTTTCAAGGAAAGAGGAGGTAAAGCCAAGAATTAACAGATCAGAACTTTCTTTCCAAAACTTGGTCTGAAAAGAATGGTTCATCAAAATTTTTAAGTAAATATCAATGTCATAAAAAGTTCATCCGAAATTTTAATTATTTGGAAAATCTTATAAACGAAATTTCTCAAAAAGAATCTTGTGCTTTTGACATAAATGGGTAAACCGAAAATTGAATATACCCGTAAAATTAAATGTAACAACCAACTTCCCGAGGTCCCACCACACCGAAAACATCTTTAAAGACGTATCTCTCGCCAAACAATTGCTGCATTAGCGTACAATTACCTGAAGTGTAAATTACTTGTGTAACGTGATTATTATCTCATCTGGTTAAGATTATCTGTCTTTTAATGTTTTTACACCTTTTAAGTTGTCTAAATTACCTATCTCACTTTATTAACACTCTACTAATTAAAACATTAACGATATATTTGAAAAAGTAATACAAACTGACTTTTCATTTTACTGAACTCAACTATTTTGAACAAATTAAATTTGTAAAAATGATTAATGAGAATAGAGGAAGAATCATTTAATAGACACCTAACGACGTTTCACGTTACGGAAAGTAATTGCAATTACCAAATCCTTCCGTATTAGAAGTAAAAAGTCATATTTTACATATAAAAAACATTCAATTTCAAACTACATGTGCTTCACCTCATGACCAGATTACCTTGGTCATTGTCATGTTCTATAACCATAATTTGGCCATACTGTTTTGTAAGCTTGCTGTAACGTTAACATCAAGCCCATAAAAAAATCATGAACATGCCAAGAAACCAGAATCACACAAATTTTTAGGTAGTCAAAATCTAGGGTTTTGAGATGCCTAACATTGGCCAAGACAAGGGAATGAATGATCACAATTACCAAGATGCATGTATATATTCTTTTTGTTTCTTAAAAAGTTACTTTTCCCTAATTATCTGTCATTCGTTATAGCAAAAAGGTTCAACATTGGCCTTGATTTCGGCTCACTGATGAGCTAGAAAATGGGTATTATAGTTTTTTCTGACTAAATATGCGTAATCTAGGGAATAACAAAAACAATATCAGGTCACTAGGTATTTATTAATACAAAACAAGTGGAGTAAAAATAACACTTTTTACGTTGTCTTTGATATTTTTAATTGGATTTAGCCACGGAATACATTCTCTGTTTCTCTGAGGAACTAATTTTAATGTAGGAAACAAACAAAACGATCCTTAAATCCAGAAAGAGTGACGAGGAAATGGATTAAATTTATGGGGGTAAGTGAGGAATTAGAGAGTATATTATGGGTGGCTGAGGAATGGGGATGTCTGGTCCGTACTGTTAAAATCTTTGTCGGAGGCTCTTGTCTTTTCTATGGCACACCCTATTTATTCCTCTCCTCAAAATTCCTTTTATTTTTTCTTTTAGTTATTCTCATCCTCTTGTCTCCCTTCTATCTCATTCCAAGAAACAAACCTCTTCCTCCTTGTCTTGTTTCTCCTCTCATATTCCCTTCTTGATATTTGTTTTTTGTTTAATGAGAAGTAACAGCTTTTATAACAATAAAGAAATAATTTTTATCTTATTTGTTATTTGCGTAGTATAATTTTTCATTCAAGTGAACTTCTTTTCCAAACTAGCTTCGCCCCTGTTCAGATAGACTCCGGCCATTTTCCTTCTGAAAATTATTTCAAATGAGTTTAAATTTTATGTGCGGCGTGTATAAAATAGTTACATAACATAACGACAATTACAACTGCGTATCAAATAAGTTAGAGTCTAGCATATGATTTCTTACTGACCATGAGATATAATCAAGAAATACCATTTTACAATAGAGCTTAATAGTTTTGTACTCCTGATTAAGTAATAATTTTTTTGAAAGTAATTAATATTAGAAAAGAAACTTTTGTTTCTGTCAATCGGCGGAAGACTCCCGCATACTGAGAGGGTACGACTTCGAGGGATGGACTCGATCTCTTGAGAATTACTATTTGTGACACTTCAACCCAAGGTGAAATTTTATATTCAAGAAAGAAGAGCTTTCGTGAATTTTATTTATTATGGCTTAGTTGAAAGTATTATTTTAATCTTTGATTAGTTTAAGAGAACTCAACTATATTCATGAAACTCTTATTTTAGTTTTGGTACATTAAAAAATTCGGAATTTATTTAATATTTTTCAGAAGCTATATAGGCGAAATTAATCAGGAGAATAAACTTCATTTTCTTTAGCGCATATGAAACATTTATACGTATCTCTAAATCTTAACGAACTTTGAGGTTTTATATTTCAATACCACACGGTGGTAGGGGGAGGGGGTTGACTTGTGAAGTACCCAATTTTTGCGTGCACTAATATTTTGGAGGACCTAATTCTTCAATACATTTCTTACATTATAATTGCGAAATAAATAATATAGAAAGTAAAGAACACAAGGATTTTTATGTGAAAAATATCCGGTTCAAAAAGTGAAAAAATCACGACCTACTTTCAAGTAGGATTTTTTTCAAATACTTTACTAAACTCTGAGCCAGAACAAAGTTTGCAAACTCTTGCAAATATAAGGATTCAACTCTAACCCTTGTAGTAATACGCCACTGGCTGTTGCGACTACTTCAAGTTAACCCTAACTTGAGTGATACAACTCAAGTAACTAGAATGATACGAATCTAAACGAGGAAGATAAGAAATTAAAGATAAAGGATAGAATTTGAGAATAGACCCAACAAAGTAATAATTGAAAAACAATTGATAAAGATCAATCACCCAACAGTTACATAACAAAGTGAACCTAAGCTATAGGAATACCTTCAAGTGAAAGTGAGATTCCACTTGAATAACACACCTTGAATAAATTATCATCAACAATGGCAATCCACCATTACACCTCTCAAAAGAGTATTCATCATTCATCCAAAATTAGTCTCCCTAAAATGAAAGCCTTAAGGGCTATTTATAGTAAAGTGGGTATTTGATAACAAATGACCTAAATACCCCTAAGCTAATTCTAAGAAACTAAGCATAGTCACTTATTACAAGTATAGCCTTCAATTACATAGTCTTCAACTGATGGCAAATTGCACACATAACCTCCAATTGCAAAAGTAGCCATCAATTGACATCTAAAGCGCATGTTGGCTATCTTGGATCGTATCATCCTCCCCTTCTTGAAAAGAATTTGTCCTCGAATTCGAACCTTGCAAAATATGAAAAGGAATGAGGACAAGTATAAACTTATCAAGAAGAAAATATATGCATGGTAATGATAAAATAAGAAAGTGTCCATGCATTCTTTTGACCAAATTCTTCCTAATAGGCACAAAGACCTCTCTAAAAGTCATGTACAAAATATCATCATATGAGTCATAAAATCTCCCAAGTAAGAATAAAGTATGACTCTTATGAACTTAACAAACAAGAAAAATGAATTTGGTTGTCCAAACATAGAACCATACCACATGTATAGAGCTTATTTAGATCTACCAAATTTCTTATCATTCAAAGTCACTTCATGCCAAGAATCAAAATAATCAAGCTCAAGTTTCCATAAGAACTTCCTAGCACAAAGAAATAAAATATCAAGCACTTCATGCTTACAAAGAATTGTGCATGGTAAAGACACTTCACAATAAGATTTATGCACCATTTTAATCCAAAGATATCTACCACATGCATCAAAGTGAACACTTTTGAAGTATAACCAAATATCTTTAAGATCAACAAAGAACACATTTCCCAACAAAATAATGGGCATCTTGCTCAATTGCAACCCACAATCATAGAGTAAATCACCGGGATCAAACACACATATTATCCTCAAATCATCTCTAAGTTGGCGACTTGGCAACTCACAACATAAATATAATAGAAACATCAATAAATCATGGATAATAAGTAAAACGTTGCTACTACTAAAGTGAAGGAAATAGCCAATTACCCCCGTGGCTTAAGAAAGCTCAAAAATAAGCACTAACCAATCAAACATATCATTCTTGCCTTGGATAAGCATTAAAGTTTCAAAATCTTTTGTTGGTCCAAATGGTAGCTTCAAGCATCTATCTCTCTTATGGTTCCTCATTTGATAATACTTCACAAAGAAGTTGAAGATATTAGTGAAGTCATTGCAAGAAGATTTATCACAGTTAAAATCAAAGAACTTGCTTCAAATTCATCATTCTTGCATTGCATCTTAGAAGTATTTACAAAGCTTGACTAAAACGTATCCTCAAAGCTTGACTAAAACATATCCTCAAAGCTTGAAGTAGAGAAAATAGAGATATTAATACTAAAGCTAGCATCAATTAGCTCACTCTACTTTTTATCAAAAACCTCTTTATTCTTGAGAATAACATTAGGTCTTTCCTTCTCAATTATGCCAAGTAGATATAAGCAAGAATCATTCACTTCAAACTTGAAAGATTCAAGTTCACTCTCAAACATATAATGTTTTTAACCTACTTGTAAACTAGAATAATTATCCAAAGATGAATCAATAAAGCTCATCAATTCACTTTTACAAAGACTTATGTCCTCACTAGTTTGATTATACAATGAATACATAACTTTACAAGATAAAGAATCCCAGCAATAAAACTCACTAGCCAAGAGACATCCATCCTCTATCAAATTTTCACTCTCAAAAGTGTTCCTTATAGCTAAAGAAGAAATAAATTCATTTTCATGGTAAACAATCAAGGGACCACCTTCAAAATCATGATTCCCAACCAATGGCACAAAATTAGTTTGAAGCTTTTCAAGTTCCCAATCAATAATAATTTTAGCTTCAAAATCATACTCAACTAGTGTATTATCACAACATTTTTTTTTGCATGTCAACACAAAGTAAGGAATCATCAATAGCACAAGTAGTTAGACTGTCGCTCACAATCAAGGCACTGACAATATCATTTGAAGTAACTAGAGAGTTACGACTAGCCGTTTTACCTTGAGAAACAACTATAGAAACTTCTTTACCTTTGTCTTTCAAATTTAAGCTCACTTGCTTACTTGAAGTAGGAGTTTTAATTTCTTTTGGTTCCTCCAATTCTTGAAGTCTTTCCCATGTTGAGTTATTTTCGTGTTCACCTTTAAAAGAACCTACAAAAGAGTCCAAACAACTAAAGGAAGAAGAGTTAGAAAGGTTAGAGTTAGAATAAGATACACTCTCACTCACACTCTCTTGTTTTTCTCTCATCTATTCATGTTTTCTCTCACTCTTCTCATTTTTATTTTCACTCTTTTCCTTTTCTCCTAGTGACAATCTACTCTCATTTTGCAACTCGTGCTCATTCTTTGGATCTTTCAGGGGTAAATGATTGATACCCCCTAATACATCTATCCAATGTTCTTGGAGTTTCAATGAAGACCTAACTTTCTTGAGATCATTGGTCAAAACTCCCAATTATTTCAATAATTGTTCCATCATGGTTACTATTTTATAGGAAGACCCTTCACTAGTTCCCACTAAGTCATTGGAAAGACTTTTGACTTCAAGTTTCAATTTGGCTATGCTAAAAGCATCTTGCTTTTCATCAATCTTTAAACCTTCATTTTGACTTTCCTTCTAGCCAATGCTTCCCTTTATTAACTCAAAAGAATGAAGTCATACCATCTTCCATTCATTCCAAGATAGTATCTTCCCATCCTTTCATCATATTCAAGTTCCTTATTATGAAACCAAGGATCCCCAAATACTATATGACATCCACGTAAAGGGTAGACGTCACACCAAACATATTCTTCATAATCTCCATGGGAAATAAGAACTCAAGCCGCTTTAACAATCCACATGCACTCCTTATAGTTAGGCGTCACCTTGTTTCTACAACGAATTCCCAATCTTTCTACCAAAGTAGGACTAATGAA
The DNA here is from genome assembly GCA_000715115.1 of Nicotiana otophora. Lineage (NCBI taxonomy): Eukaryota > Viridiplantae > Streptophyta > Magnoliopsida > Solanales > Solanaceae > Nicotiana > Nicotiana otophora. The sequence goes on from AWOL01S0006177.1 coordinate 87,816, forward strand.
ATTAGTATCACTTTTATTTACTAGTAGAGTGTCGCCCTTATGTCCATTAACACTTACTATTAATTTGCTCCAACACTTCTCTAGCCCATAATCATCATAGTAATGTCCATGAGAAGTCCTACTAGTAGTGAGTTTACTAGATGGACTCCTTCCATTTGAACCACCAACCATACCATCCAAGCTTCCCTTGTAACTCCTTGTACCTGTGAAAGACATATTTAAGATAATAAAAGTGGTTAGTATAAAATAAAGACCTCACTAGTCACTCCCTCACGTGTATCACTCAATGTCGTTGTCACTCAAGTTCACTCGTGTATAGACTCAAGGTCGTAGGAATTCAAGACCTTCACTCAAATGTTTTCTCACCACTCAAGCCTTTTACCGCTCTATGGTGTTTGTTAAAGTTACTTTCGAACTCCACAAGAGTATCCAATAAGTAGCCATTCCACTTCAAGGTCGGAGTGGAGTTTATGTTGACATGAAAGAAAGGCATAATAAAAGCAAACGGACAAGAGTCAAACAATTAACAACGTAATAAAAAAAAAGCACGAAATAATTGGCACTAAATGAAAAATACGGACACAATAACTATATTAACAAAGTAGGACTAATTACTAATATTAACTAGATAACAATAATCAAAGAAAACAACTAGGAATAAGAAGAACACAAAAAAACTCGAAATGTGCAAGTGAAAAATTCGGCTCCACGATCTGCTTTTGTGGCCACGATTGGTGTTGAATAGGGGAAGTTCGTGGAAACGATTTGACTTTGGCTCCATGTTTTCTTGGTGATATTCAGCTTCAATAATTTTCAGCTTCAGCCCGACTCCACGAACAACATTGGCTCCACGAATAGGTCCATGATTCTGCACTTTCAACAGCTTTGTTCAGCTTCTGCCCGACTCCACGAACAAGTTCGGCTCCACGAAGTGCTCCACGAATCTGAAATTTCTGCAACTTTCTTCTTCGTTTTTCTTGCTGCAAATTCGATCCAAATCACTTCCAAACTACTTCAAATCATTCCAAACTTACGATTTCACTTGAGAATCACCTTAGGATCAAACCCCAATGATTTTTAACATCAAATTCATGAATTACATAAATTCAAATGGATCAAATTGTACTTATTTTCATGAAGATGAACTTGAAGAACAAGAAACTTTCCAATTTCACTTGTAGTCACTCAAATGACTTCAAACCAACTTTATTTGATGTATTTTCACATAGAGAACAAACCCCAGCCAATTTCAAACATCAATATACATTAAGATCCAAGAAATCAAAGATTCAACTCCAGAACATGAAGAATATTATTTTTTTGAATTTTGCTTTTTTTGTTGTGATTTTCAAATAAAATCAAATACTTAGCTAGTGTATGTAGAAACAAACATCAATCTAAGCTCTGATACCAAATGATACGAATCTAAATGCAGAAGAAAAAAAATTAAAGATAAATGATAGAATTTGAGAGTATACCCAACAAAGTAGTAATTGAAAAATAATTGATTATGATCAATCATCCAATAATTACATAACAACGTGAACATAAACTATAGGAATACCTTCAAGTGGAAGTGAGATTCCACTTAAAGAACACAACTTGAATAAGTTATCATCAACAATGGCAATCCACCATTACACCTGTCAAAAGAGTATTCACCATTCATCCAAAATTAGTCTCTCTAAAATGAAAGCATTTAGGGCTATTTATAGTAGAGTGGGTATTTGACTACAAATTACCTAAATACCCCTAAGCTAATTCTAAGAAACTAAGTATAGTCACTTATTACAAGTATAGCCTCCAATTACATAGTCTTCAATTGATGGCAAATTGCACACATAACCTCTAATTGTGAAAGTAGCCATCAATTGACATCCAAAGCGCATGCTGGCTATCTTGGATCGTATCATAGTACAATTTGCTTCTAAAAAAGCTGAAAGGTACAACTCAAAAGCTTCTACTATACTTATACTATAATTAAAGATAAATATATGGAACTGGTTCTTCAATCTGGTTCTTGTAGATTCAGGTTCACACCCTTGAATCTCACAGGAATTGCTCACAAAATGCCTTGCTATTTTGCCCTTAGTTTTTCCTTTACTTCAGTATGTGTGTGATGCTTGTAAAAGAGAATAACACTAATATTTATAGTGTTAGTAGAATAAAGATTAACTAGAAGTCTGATGCTTTACTCTTTCTTGGTGGAAGAGTTCTAGTTTACTTTTCTTATCTTGGATAGAGTTCTCTTCAAGTAAGGAGTCATTCTCCTTATCAAAAATGCAATCTTTTCATTTAGGGATTATCAGAAATAGCCACTTATAATTATCCCTTGTACGTGCATGCCTTTTACTTGATTTTGACCGTAACCTGTGTACAATGTCCATGAACCTGGTTTATGCATGTGTCCCTTGGTCAATCATCAAAACCTATACCACTTAGGTTAATAATGGTATGAGAACTTTGATGCTTGTATGGTTTCACAACCAACAAGTTTTCAACAAGTTTTCTTGAGATGTTCCTTCATTCTTTCGTTGTTGAGGAACAAATGCAGGGTCATGTTCTTTTGAGGTTTGAGAATTAGTTCCTATCTGGCCAGCACTCCCTATCAGGTTGCCCTGGGTGGAAGGACCTGGTCCATCACATGTTCCTTCTCGTGATACAGCTTTTGGCAGAACTGCGGTTTCACCATTTGAATTTCTTTGTCAGCCCAATCTCTTCATCATCATGTTCTTGCCTCTTAGAAAGAATGTTAGTTTCATCAAAAACAATATGCACACTTTCTTCTACACACATATTTCGTTTATTGTATATCTTATAGGCTTTATGTAAAAAATATCCCAAGAATACTCCCTTATCACTTATGGGATCAAACTTTCCTAGGGAGTCTTTTTCATTATTGTGAACAAAGCACTTGCATCTAAATTCCCTAAGATGGGATATATTTGACTTTCTCCCTTTAAGTAACTCATAAAGAGTTTTCTCAACAAGAGGTCCGGTAATGCACATATTTATGATGTAGCATGCAATATTCAAAGCTTTTGCCTAGAAGCTTTGAGGCAACTTACTAGCAAGTAACATGATTCTAGCCATTTCCTCCAAAGTCCTATTATTCCTTTCAACTACTCCATTTTGTTGTAGTATTCTAGGAGCAAAACAATTATGATCTATGCCATGCTCATCACAAAATTAAGAAAACTTAGCATTCTCAAATTCAGTAACATGATCAGAACTAATTGATGCAAGTTGATTACCTAGTTAATTTTGAGTTTTTCTAACAAATAAAGTGAACATATCAAATACTTCATCTTAAGAGAGTAAAAACAAAGTCCAAGTAAATCTAGAGTAATCATCAACAAGCACCATAACATAACTCTTATCACCTCTACTCATTGTCTTAATTGGTCCACACAGATCCATATGGACTAGTTCCATCGACCTTGTAGTACTCACCATTTTCTTACTTTTGAAAGAAGATTTTATATGCTTCCCCCTTTCACAAGCCTCACAAATTTTGTCTTCCTTGAACTTGATGTTAGGCAGCCATATCACCAAGTCCTTGGAGACTAGTTTATTAAGTTGACTTAGACTAGCATGCCCAAGTCTCTTATGCCAAAGGAGGGGATCAATGTCCTTGACACTCAAGCAAGTGAGTTCATTATCTAAAAGTGTGGATAAATCCACCATATATATGTTGTTCACTCTTCTTCCCTGCAAGACTATCTTATCAGTGGTAAGATTAATCATAAAATAGTTTGTAGAGGTAAAAGCTACCATGTTTCCTCTATCAGACAGTTGTGAGATACTTATCAGGTTGTATTTCAGTCCATCTATCAAGTAGACATTCTCAATTGGGTTAGAATCATATTTACCTACCTTTTCAACTCCAATTATCTCACCTTTCTTTCTAATTTTAAAGGAGACATTACTTCCTTTAAAGGCCACAAGTGAAAGGAATTGATTCTTATTTCTTGTCATGTGCTTTGAGAAACTACTATCCATATGCCATATTTGGATGCTCTCATTTACTTGGACCTGCAAAAGGAAATCATGGACTAGTATTACGAACCCAAACTAGTTTGAGTCACTTTCTATAGGCAAAAGGATAAATCAGATTCTTCTTTGCCCAACTTGGCAGCCTATTCATCCCTAGAATAATTTTTTGTTCCTTAGACTTGCTTTTTCTTTTGCTATATATGTACTCCTATAGTGTCCAGTGTTATCATAATGAGTGCAAATCTTATTCTCAGGAAGTGTTAGGTACTTATTTTTGGGATCCCATTTGCGTATAAAGTTCCCAAATCCAAGTCCCTTTCTATTGCTACTACGATGTTCTTGTAGCCATAAAAGTACATCGGAGGACCTGTTCTATTTACATGTTCTATCAAGCTCATGTTTAACCTTTGTTAAGTCCTCTTTCAAAACTCTTACATATTCATTCCTTTTGTACAACTCATTGTTTTCCTTTCTCAAATCCTCTTCTAATGTGAGTTGTGTGTCACTGGCTATATCCTTACATGTCCCTAACTTTAATTTTAAATTTTTAGGTCTATGTTCTAAGACCGCTGTATCAAGTGCATGAACCTGGTTCTTCAAAATAGTCTTTTCCTTTTCAGTTTTGCAGGCCTTCCTTCCAAAGTTTTGCACTTTTCTTTCAAAATGACACACTCCTTTGACAATTGTTCCCTTTTAGAGCTTACACCCTCAAATTCATAAATTAAAGCAAATAATAGTTCAGATAGTCTATCTTTAGAAAAGATATTAATTTTAATTTTTAGTTTAAGGAAGTTTACCTCAGGTTCTTCATTAGGTTCTTCTTTAGATTCTCCAATAGCCATAAGAGCCCGTTCATCATCCTCATCCTCATCATCGTAATCTTTATCTGAGCTATCTTTTGAAGCATCAACCATTGCTTTGGTTTGCCCTTTGTTGTATCTCGTCTTGGCATGAACATGTTCCTTCTTTCAGATCTCTCCGTTTCCACTCAATCTCCCACATGATCTTACCACATTTGTAACATCCATCAAATACCTTTTTTTTCGTTCATTTGGCTTTGTTATAGTTTCCACTTCTTGAAGGACCCTTTACTCTCCTTATAGGTACTATTGAAGTCTTTAGTGATCATTGCCATTTCACCATCTTCCAAATCAGAATCCTCATGGATTCTGAGTGCCAAAATTCTTTCATTCTTAAGCATCATCTTCATGGTTTGTCTCCTTAGCTCATAGGTTTTGAGATTTCCAATCAACTCATCTAAGGGAAGTGTGGTAATGTTCTTTGATTCCTGAATGACAATGATCTTGCTTTTCCAAGTGACTGGTAGAACCCTAGTTAGTATTTTCTCAACTCTTTCTGATTCAGTGAGAATCCTTCAAAGAGACCTCAACTCATTTGTCAAAGTAGTGAACCTTCTGTACATTTCCTGAATGGTTTCTCCATCCTTCATAGCAAAGTTTTCATATTGTGAAAACAATGTTCCTCTTGACCTTTTCACTTGATGTTTCCCATCATGAGCCATTTGCAGTGTGTCCCATATTTGTTTTGCAATGGAACAACCTTGGATTCTGCTGTACCCATCAGGACTAAGTCCACAGATAAGCCAATTCTTGGCTTTAGCATTCTTCTCCCACTTCTTAAGATAATCAGTATTGCAGCCAACTCTTGTTTTTGGAACATCCTCACCTTGGGCATTCTTGAGTGTTGACAACGGACCATCTGTGATTATGTCCCATAACTCATAACCTTCTTCCTGTAAATAATCTCTCATCCTATTCTTCCATCATGAATAGTACTGGCCATTGAAGAGTGGTTGTCTGGCAGAGGATTGCCCTTCACATTACCAGGTGGTGCACTCATCTTGATCTTTTTCTAAGGTGTTAGCTTCTTCAAGGATAACCTGCTCTTACACCAATTGATATTTTAAACTTCAATACCACACAAGAGGGGG